>JASAON010001625.1:0-109990 GCA_030849065.1 Jaenimonas drosophilae
CAGCTCTCCATATCCGTGATGTTGTCAACGCACCTGCGATGAAGCAACGGTGTCATGGTTAGTGTCGCGCCATTGTGCGACGAAGAATACTGCTGGATGAAGTCGCACGCGTTGGAAAAGAAGTGAGTCATACATCCCCGGAAATGATTGGCAGTCATGGATGGAAAGTCCGGCTGCTCATTGTCAAGTACTAGGGAAAAGTTGACGTGGTCTGCTGTTGATGGGAGTACTTTGTGAGAAGCAGTGTGAGATGTCGTAATAAGATACGGGAGGAAGATGATGACAAGGAAAGCGCTCCCAATTATCAGAAATAGAGTGCAAGATGAAGAAGGGCTGCGACGGGAAACTGTGCTGGAGACTCTCATGGTAGCTTGTCCGATCGCCTCAAATTTACTGTTCCGCTACCGAGTAATCTGACTTGGCCACCTTTGATAGAATGGAGAAAGAGAGTGGGGGAACAAATAGATGCTATGGAAGAGGTGGGTATGACAGATTGCTGTAGATATTGAGGAACCCATGATGCATATTGAATAGATATTAGAAGGACGAAGAGTGCTCGTTGCATGGACGAGGACATTCGATCAGAGAGTTCGAAATGCTGTGGGTGACGTGCCAGAAATCGATCTAACCGCAGTAGAGTGAGTTTGGTGGTTTTGTAGCATTGCTGTGTACTTGATGGTTAGACAGAAACTTCCTAGTATGGACTTTAGGTGCCGCAAAAAAACACTACATGAGCAAAAGCTGTTCTGTAACATGACCCCCAACAACTGGGCCACTAGAGTCAACGTACGACACGTTCAACAACTATTTAAATCCTCAAGCACCGCTCCAGTATTACGAATACGGGAGCAGTCAAAGACTGGAGGAACCCAGCAAGGAGACAAAATGTTGTCACAAATGGGTAACAACTTCGTCAGCTATAATGTGCGCAAGCCATTGAAGAGTTACGTAGTTCACGCTGTCCGCGCAGAAGAACCCTTCCGTATAAACGAACACTATATTGCTGCAGGTGAAATGGGCATGATCGCGCTGAAAGCCCACATCGGATAACGCTACGGCAATTGCATCGAAATCCAGAAGGTAACGATGAAGGTAACTAGCTCCCACGTACTGAGCTCCAACGAGTGGCTCCGGAGAAAAAGACGTATTACTGTGCCATGCTAAACTACGTAAATACTTATTCCGAGCCACAATCTGTTCAATAGGAAGAATTGCCTTGTCTACTGGCGCGACAAATCCAGAGCGATACCCTGGTGCAGTGCAGAAGAAGAGAATCATTGGAGTGGTGCCCCTTGGTGGAGAAGCTACAAAAGAACTAGTTACAGAGGCGTACTGCTTCTCCTCAAACTCCAATAGACTCTCTGTCATCTTCTCAATACCTTCCTCATGCTTCACGGGGTTCCACCAATATGCCAGAAACAAGAAATTCACTGGTGGCAGAGCAAGCCTCTTCAGAAAATTGTAGTGAGGTGTCTCTGGGTATGTACCCCACGTGACAAGCATGACAAGCAGGATACCTTGCACATGTGGCCCACAGTTGGCTGGTTGCAGCCGCATGGGCAAGTATCCAGGGAAATGCGTGGAAAGGATGCAACGGGTGGGAACAGCCATACGCGCCTTCGCAGACTCCTCAGCAGCAAAACTTATATGTGACGAGCATGGGATCAGGTCCAGCACTTCATCGTGTGTGGTTCGCAATACATACAAATAGCTCGTTGTGCGGTCCACACAATGGCCACTTCCACGCAGGAAGCACACAACTCGATGAGCAAAATTGCGCGGCATGGAATCTCCGTGAATCGCAATGCCACGTGAGTGGGATGACCCCAGTGCAGTGCTCTTCGCATGGTGGTATAGCACAGAGAACACCTCCAACCGAGTCAGCTCACGGTACCTCCCCTCACATGACTTGCGGTACACAGACCACGTCGGAGAGCCAAGGGGCCCCTCAAAGAACTTGCGCGTCAGTTCGTCCGGGGACACTGGCCCAGACACACAGTCCGCAGTTCCAGCAAGCTTCAAACGCTGCCGCAGCGCAGGCACAGAGAGGGGACGCAGTGGCTCAGAGTAGCGCATACTCCGTGGAAGTGCGCAGCTCTCTATGTTGAAGGTTCGTTTGATGCACAGTCGTTGAAGTAAGGGTGTCATGATGGGATCCCTTCCAAACTGCTGTTTGTAGGAACGGAGGCTAGAGCATGCCAGTTTAGCATCAAACGTAATCGCACATCGTGAATTTGCAGGGCTTGCCGATGGGAACTCTCGGTGGATGTCATCATCAGACGGTGTACTGTTATGTTCCAAATCAACGGATGTTGATTTGTTGGAAGTTGGGTTATTGGTTATTGGGATTTGAGGTAGTGGTGCGGATTGAGCGCTTTGAAAAAGTATTGCGTAAACAAGTGATGCTACAGCAACTCCTAGGCAAAATGAAAGTATCCATTGACTGAAACGTCCTAAGCATCGCTTGCGGGAGGGTTGGTGCATGAAGCGTTTGAATCTTGAAGAAGTAGAAGGAGGAAATAGGCGATGCGACAAACTCTGCCAACAGAACCAGTGGTGCTTTTGCCGCCATCCCAACAGGCGCGTTTTGGCGTTCCCCCCCCCCCCCCCACCTGACCTGCTGACCTTGGGGGGCGGGGGGGGGGGTAACTGGTTTTACCCAAAGATCACCCCACGTCGACTATATAAGAAAGGTTCCCCCCCCCAACCGTTGGAGCGCGGGTGTTATTTTTGTGTTGGGCTCTTCCGGCGTGTGTCGCAGGGAGGGGGGGGGATGCGATCGATAGTGGGCGCCACCTCGACTCCTCCAGAAATGTCCTCACTTAATCAGAAAATTTCCATCAAGCAGTGCCGATAGTGAGAATCGTGCTGTCATTGCCACCCTTCTTCGCGCTGTCACAAGTTGGCATGTTTATGCTGCACTTCCCTTCATTGTTCTTGATTTGTTTTCTCTTGTTTGGGGACTGTAGTCACAATTGCTGATTTTTTTTGCGATCAATGCATTCTAAGACTGTTGGTTTTGTGGGGTGTGGCAATATGGGTGAGGCAATTCTGAGCGGCATTCTTAAAGAGGAAGTGGTTCTCCCAGCAAACATTCGTGTTTGTACTCGCTCGACAAATTCAGCCAATCGGCTCTGCTTGAAGTATCTTGTTCATCAGGATAGTGCAGAAGGCATCGCTAGTTCGTGCGACATAATATTAATTTGTGTCAAACCATATTTGGTTCCAGGTGTCTTGACGCAGATGAAGGATACTCTTAACGAATCAAGTCTCATCATTTCAGTTGCAGCTGGGGTGAAGATTGCGACGATGGCCGCTTGTCTTGGTAGCGGTGCCAAAATAATACGGGCAATGCCAAATGTTGCTGCTAGTATATGCAGCTCAGTAACGTCATTAAGCTTTTCCGAGACTATTTCATCTTCCGACGCCGCACTCGCTGAGCTGCTCTTCAGGAGCATAGGCAGCGTTTTTGTGGTTCCAGAAAGTTTAATTCACGGCGTTATTGGGGTCAGTGGATCGTCCCCTGCATACGTATTTCTGTTTTTGGAGGCGTTAAGCGACGGTGCCGTGCACGCAGGAATTCCCCGCGCACAATCGTATGAAATGGCAGCACAGGCAGTTATTGGCGCAGCAAAACTAGTTTTGTCATCGGGAAAAGCACCTGGAGAACTGAAGGATATGGTGTGTTCACCTGGAGGAACGACAATTGAAGCTGTACGGTATTTGGAAAAAGAGGGATTCCGTTCTGCTGTGATTGAGGCAATGCTTAAATGCATCGAGAAATCAAAGCAAATGGAATTTGGGTCTCACACCAATTAACCCGAGGAATTTCTCAAAAAAATATATTATTATTACACTGCAGATGATTCAGGTGGGTCTTTTTTTTTTGCATGAAGTCCTGCATGAAATTCAATTTTCGCTCAATTTTTTTTCTTAGATAGTTCCATCATGGTCAACTTCCCCAAGAAGAAGGTGCTTCACTGCCCCGACAAGCGGTGCAACGCGCACAAGAGCTTCAAGGTTGTGCAGTACAAGGCCGGTAAGGCTCGTCTCTACGCTCGTGGTAAGAGGCGTTACGACCGCAAGCAGTCTGGTTATGGTGGTCAGACCAAGCCTATTTTCCACAAGAAGGCCAAGACCACCAAGAAGATCGTCCTGAAGCTCCAGTGCTCCGGCTGCAAGTCCATCATCCAGAGCGTGCTCAAGCGCACCAAGCACTTTGAGCTGAATGACAAGAAGAAGACTGGCAACAAGGACCCCACCTGGTAGTCCACGAACTGGAACTCTGTTATTTCTGTTTTTCCACTAACTTGATATACTCAGCATAATATAATGATGTCCATGGAACACGGTCTTCGGTACTGCATTTTTCAAAATATGTGCTCTATTTTTCATCAATCTATCAGTATTTTTTTTTTCTTCAGCGAACAATGTCCAACCTCGCCTACGTGAATCCAGGTGGAAAGCAAGCAAAGAATGCAACGGCGCTTCAAATTAATATGATCGCTGCTCTCGGACTGCAGGAAGTTTTGAAGTCCAATTTGGGCCCTCGTGGAACCATGAAGATGCTTGTCTCTGGAGCAGGACTGATTAAAATCACCAAGGATGGAAATACTCTTCTCGGAGAGATGCAAATTCAGCATCCAACTGCAGCTCTTATTGCTCGTGCAGCTACTGCAATTGATGACATTACAGGGGATGGAAGCACCAGTACCGTTTTGGTTATTGGTGAAATGATGCGTCAGTGCGAGAGGTACATTCAGGAAGGCATGCACCCGAGAATCCTTACGGAAGGATTTCATATTGCCCGGGACGAAGCACTGAAGTTTTTGAATGCAAGCACCATTGACATTCCCAAATCTGAAAGGCGAGAGTTTCTCACGAACGTTGCTCGTTCTGCACTGGCGACTAAGGTGAACCCTTCTCTAACGGAGAAGCTGGCCGAATCCGTCGTCGATGCTGTTTTCGCTATAGCTGAAGATGGGAAGGATATCGATTTGCACATGGTAGAGATTATGCATATGCGTCACCGCTTAAGCTCTGATACGCGTTTTGTCAACGGTATTGTTCTGGACCACGGCGGCCGCAACAACGATATGCCCAAGTACCTCGAGAATGCATATATTCTTACCTGCAATGTTTCTCTGGAGTATGAGCGCAGTGAGCTGACCACTGGCTTCTACTACAAAGACCCTGCGGAAAAGGCGCGAATGGTTGAGGCAGAGCGTAAGATCAGTGATGACCGTGTTCGACAAATTATCGCGTTGAAGAAACAGGTGTGCACCAAGGACAATGGGCGTACTTTTGTGGTTATTAATCAGAAAGGCATTGATCCTATTGCTCTGGAGATGCTTGCGAAAGAAGGAATTCTTGCGTTGCGTCGTGCGAAGAGACGCAACATGGAGCGTCTTGTTCTCGCTTGCGGCGGTGAAGCCGTGAACGCGACCGACAACTTAACTCCTGAAATTCTTGGTGAAGCGGGTCTTATTCAGGAATACACTATTGGCGACGATTCTTACACATTCGTTGAGAATTCCAAGTTTGGTCGGAGCTGCTCACTTGTTGTGAAGGGACCGAATGACCATACTATCGCTCAAATTAAGGATGCTATCCGTGATGGGCTTCGCTCCGTGAAGAATGCCTTTGAAGCGCAATCAGTTGTTCCTGGCGCCGGCGCATTTGAGGTTGCGCTGCATGACCACCTCATGAGGTTTTCAGAAACAGTGAGCGGAAAGCGCAAAATCGGAGTGCGTGCCTACGCCGATGCGATGTTGATTACGCCTAAAACTCTGGCGGAAAACTCTGGGTTGGATGTCCAGCAGTGTCTCATTGGTCTTCAAGAGGCCAGCATCAAGGCTCGGGGCGAGGGGAAGTGGGTGGGTCTCCGCCTAGACACGGGCGACGTGGTAGATCCTATCTCCGCGGGAATCCTTGATAATGTCATCGTCAAAAAGAGCCTCATAGAGTCGACAGGCGACATTGTTGCTCAGCTCCTCCTGGTGGACGAAATTATGAAGGCGGGTCGCCGTGGTGCTGGCGGGCAGTAGGGCCACTGACCTGGCGAAGTAGAGGGAGAAGAAATTTCCACTAACACATTCCACTATTTAGGTGGACCACTACTATTTGTAAGGTTTCTAAGTCATGATCTAAACCTCCGTGTTGTTCGTTGTCATGATGCAAAAGGAAGTTTGAGGTGATACCTCCGTACCAGTAATTCCATTGAGGTTTATATCTGTCATTCCGAGTGGCACTCCATTTTCATCCTTTCTCTCACCTATAAAATTTAAAAGTTTTTTTCAGAGAAGTTGGGCTTCTGTACCCTAGATTGTAAATATAAGATTTTTGTCGCTACCTGAAGATGGGAAAGAACGACAAAGAGGAAGCACCCGCCGATAAGCGCGTGGTTTGGCTTGAGCAGCGCGCTACCACCGCCCTGAAGTTGAAGCCTGCAGACTCCAAGAAGCTCATAGACAATGAGGAAAACCGATCTCAAATGAGCGAGTTTCTTGACACCGCTGACGCCCGTCACCTTTATGTATATCAAACTCCCAGTGGACTGATTGTCGCTCGTATCGAAGCGCCAGAAGAACTGAAGAAGAAAGGTTTCTACTTTAGCAAGCTGAAGCGTGAGAAGATCACGGATGATAACCACATCAAGGATGCCGTGGTATATGGCGATCTGTCTTCCAATATCTTGGCTGGTCTGAATTCAATGACCCGCAATGTGTACGCGCCAATCCTCAAAGCGGATAAACGCAATATCTGCAAAGTTCCAGATGTGGCTGTGAACGAGCTCATGACCGATACAAACGGCCTTTTGTCGCAGATGCTTGTGGCTCTTGGTTTGAGCCAGGGGAAAACGCTCCTCCCAATGCCACCGGTACAATTTCCTTCTCGTTTGGATGACGAACCCGTTGACAAGGAGACTCTTTATCTTCTGGAGACGTCTATTGTTGCTTGGTCTTCTCAGATCAAGGCTGCCATTGCGTCATCTCCTGAAGAGTTGGAGGAAGTTGCACCAACTGTGAAGCGGTACCCTGGCCCTTTGGATGAGGTAGAATTCTGGAAGAACAAGGCAGAGAATCTCGGGCATCTGGAGGAGCAGCTGTACTCGATCAAGGCTCTCAAGATTCTTGTGACGTTGAAGAAAGCGGGAAGCAGCTACTACGAGCCATTTTCCCAACTCGTTTCTGAGTTGAAGGAGGCGTCATATGAAGCACGCGACAATTATCGGTATCTGCGTCCGTTGATTCCGGAGTTTCAGCAAATGTGTCTCAAGTCTGGCTCAAATGTTGACTTCTCGGAGCTGGTCAGCAGTGGTGTCTTCAAGCGTCTTTTCCACTACCTCTACCTTCTCTGGACACAGTCGAGCTTCTACAACAATCCCAATCGTTTGGTATTTCTTATCCGTGAAATGGGAAACGATTTGATTGAGATGGCAGCCGAACACATCAGCGTCACGGAGTTTGCCGAAGGATTTGAGAAGAAGGATGTAATCCAGCGTCTGACTGCCACCCTCGCGATCTGCGGCGAGTTCAAGGCGTCGTACTTCCACTACAAGTCATTTGTGGCGTCGGCGGCACGGCCTTGGAAGTTTCAAAACGCTGCGTTGTTCGCGAGGCTCGACATCTTCCTTGAGCGCTGCCACGATCTGTTGGATGTAGTGGAAACGGCTCTCCTGTTTGACAAGATGGAAAACATGAAGATTGGTGGAACCAAGGGCCAAAACCTTACGCTGGAGATTGAGGAAATCAAGGAGAAGTTTGACAAGGCAGAGATGCGTTTCTGGAGTGTCGACTATGATCTTCTGGATATCACAAATCCCCGTTTCGATGACGACTACGAACAGCTCCGTGGAACCATTCGCGCGCTGGAGGAGCGCATCAGCTCTATTCTCGTTACGAGCATTGATGACTCCAAGGCAATCAGCGAAGTTTTCAAGGCAGTGGACACCTTTGATGGGTTCACCGATCGCAGTCCGATGCAGCAAGAGTGGATGAAGAAGCAGAACAGCGTGTTGGAGGCGTTCTACCAAGATCTTCTTGGTGCGCAGGAAACCTTCTACGAAGGTGACGCAGCTGGGTTCTACCCCAACATGCCGCCCGTTGCCGCCGCCGTGGTTCGCTGCAAGGCATTGTTGGACCGAATCAATGAGAGCCACGGACGTGTCTCCGACTTGTCGCAGCCTGTTCTGGAGTCAGAGCTGGGCCATGAGGCGATGAATCTGTATGAGAAGCTCAAGGAGCAGCTTCAGGATGCCATCAAGGAGAAGTATGAGATTTGGTCCACCGATGTTGGTGCCATCAGTGCAGACAAGCTGCACTTGCCACTGCTGTGCTTTGATGAGTCCAACAAGCTGAAGGTGAACTTTGACCCACTTCTGGTGAAGACGCTGCGTGAGGTTTACTACTTGGAGGTAATGAACTCGTACAACAGCACTCCGGCCTTTGAGGTCCCTCATGACGCACAAATTGTTTTCGCGAAGCGTGAAACCTATCGCGATTTGGTATTGAAGCTGGACTACATCAGCTCCACCTACAACAACTTCACTGCTTCACTTCGCGAGGAGGATGAACGCCCATTAATTGAGCGTGAGCTCGCCAGCTTTGAGGAGTGCATTAAGCGTGGTGTCTCGGAGGTGCGCTGGGAGAACGAGGAGGGGGCTAATCAGTTCATTGAGGAGGCCCTCAAGGGAGTCAGCTCCATCGATCGTGTCGTGTCCACCCTCCACTCCAATGTGCAGCGAATGAAGAGCTTGATTGAGGAGTACAAGAAAGCTGACACCCTCTTCCCACTCAACACGAACCGCGGAGACAAGACCATGTCTGAGCATGAGCTCAAGCGCGTATTGGAGGAGTATGTTGAAGGTTGCCGCTCTGATATTGCTAAACGCGGAGAGGAGATCCACGGACTCGTTGCCAACAGTCTCGAGACGCTCAATGAGCTCAAGGAACACAGTGGCGAGCCACCCGTAAGCGCCAAGAGTGATGTATGGCTTCGCTACACGAGCTTTGTCCATGAGGAGCTCAAGACTTCCTTGGCGGCTGCGTTGGTGCAGTCCTTCTCTCAGCTCAAGAAGCAGATTGACCCGGTGTGGCTTGAGGACCACGATGGTATCCCACTTGTGGATGTGAAGTTGTGCCTCTCCAAGGCCACAGCAGACCACCCAACGTCGGAGTCCAAGTTTGAGCCCGCCGTTGCCTCGGAGGACTCGCACATTCGCTCAGTGCGCGGCATGCTGGAGACCGCCATCAACGGGCTGGAGGAGGCGTGCGCACTCATCGCACCCATTTACGGTGAGAGCAACTACGCGGACGATGTTCGCGAAAACGAAAATGTGGTGAACATGCTCTCCATCATCTCCAATCTCTTCGATCAGAACCTGGAGGCCTGCGAGGAGTACCGACACACCTACGACGAGTTCAAGCTGCTGTGGGAGCTCGATCGGAAGAAAGTCTTTGCGTCCTTCATTGACCATGACAAGAACGAATCACGCCGTGCCAGCGCGAGCGTTGACGAAGGCCGTCCCACGCAGCAGAAACCGAAGGAGTACTTTGGTGTCAGCCTGCAGGAGTTTGACCGCGCCATCACGGAATACACACGCATTCGTGCCCGCATCGCCACCATCGGCGACCGCCATCGCGAGTCATTCCTCGCCATTGATGTGAAGCCGCTGCGTATTGCTCTTCGCGACAACTGCAAGCGGTGGAAGGACATGTACTCTGACTACCTCATGGATAAGATCAAGTCTGACCTGAACGAACTCTACGCCTTCATGAAGGCCGCAGACAAGGGGCTGGAGGTGGAGGTACTGGATGGTGATGTGGATGCCCTCAAGTCGGTCATGCGTTGGATTCGCGATTGCCGCAAGCGCAACCCCGAGGTGATTGGCGAGGACGATACCGGAACGCAGGGAGGTATGTTCCCTCCCATCCAGGCCGCTATTCGTATGCTCAAGGCTCACGCCAGCACCTCCCCAGATGCCGACGCTGAACTTGCCAAGATTGAGAAGTTGGAAGATCTGCGCAAGCCTGCTCCTGAGCAGTGGGTTGCCCTCAACAAGAAGGCCCTCAACGCACGTGCGCAGAACTCCATCGTTCAGGATCGCGAAGCGGAGAAGGTGAAGGAGAATGTTGTGTCCTTTGAGAACTCCCTCAAGGGTGAGGTGGACGTCTTCCATCAGAACCCACTCTTCTGCTACCAGATTGATCGTGCGCGTGTGTACGAGGAGATCGATGCGGTGTATGCCCACTTGATGGAGCTTGAGGCCAAGGCAGAGGAGCTCCGAAATCTTCAGGATCTCTTCGACCTTACCCCGTCTCAATTCAAGGAGATTCGCGACTGCCGCCACGAGCTCATGCAGCTCAAGCAGGTGTGGGATCTCAACTTCCACGTCATTTCGCAGTTCACGGATTGGATGCGTTCCACCTTCAAGGATGCCGATGTCTCCCACTTCGAGGATGAGTGTAAGAAGATCTCGAAGCAGCTGCAGCAGCAGCCGATGAAGGTCAAGGGTTGGGATGTCTTCAAGGGTGTGGATGAGCAGGTGCGAAACATGCGTACATCTCTTCCTCTGTGCGACTCCCTCAGCTCTCCCTCCATGCGTCCTCGCCACTGGCAGGAGCTCGTGACCACAACGAAACAACCAGGTACCATCAATCCCGATGCAGAGGACTTCACTCTAGAGAAGCTCTTCTCCTTGGGTCTGCACAACTACTCCGACGAGGTTGCAAACATTGTGGAGAAGGCAGACAAGGAGCTGCGTATTGAAAAGAACCTGGCCAAGATCATCGAGGCCTGGGAGAAGCTCTTCTTTACCTACGAGCGGGATGAGCCTCTGGACTGCTACATTCTGGGTGCCGTGGATGATATTGTGGAGCAGCTGGAGAACGACAACAACGCCCTCTCATCGATGCTCTCTGATCGATTTGTTGAGTACTTCTACGACAAGGTCATCACCTGGCAGAAGAATCTTGGAATGGTGGATACGTGCACAACCAAGTGGATCGACATTCAGCGCCAATGGCAGAATCTGTACCCCATCTTCGTCCTCTCTGAGGATATCAAGGTGCAGCTTCCTGAGGATGCGAAGAACTTCAGCCGTGCCGATGAAGTCTTCCGCCTGTTGATGAGCAAGGCCCACAAGTACACCGAAGTCATTGCTGTCATTTGCTCCAGCACACTGAAGGAGGAGCTTGGCCGTGGTGAGGAGCTGGAGCAGACTCTGAACTTTATTCAAGATATATTGGCGAAGTGCGAGAAGTCCCTTGCCGATTACCTTGAAACGAAGCGTAAGCTGTTCCCCCGCTTCTTCTTCGTCTCTGACACCGATCTCATTGACATCCTGTCGAAGGGCTCTGATCCTCGTGCCGTGATGGTGCACATGAGCAAGATTGTGGACTCGCTGGACTACTTCACCTTTGACAAGAATCCCAACCCCAACCCACACGAGAAGGAAGTGTGGGAGATGGTGTCGATTCAGGGTGAGAAGGTGTACCTGCCCGAGCACTACATCTGCGAGGGACCTGTGGAGAACTGGCTGGCTGGTCTGGTGAAGTGCATGAAGGTTGCGATGCGCCACCACATCAAGGAAGCCAACGCGAGCTACATTGAGAAGCCCCGAAATGAGTGGATTTACCAGTACCCCTGCCAGGCCGTGATTGTGGCATCTCGTATTTGGTTCACCACCGAGGTACACCAGGCCTTCACCCAGATCGAGGAAGGTAATGATATGGGTATGAAGGATCTGCTCAAGAACCAAAAGATTCAGCTGGACAGCTTGATCAAGGAGGTGCTCCTGGACCGCACGTCCAACGACCGCAAGATGTTGGTGCACCTCATCACCATTGATGTGCACAATCGTGATATTGTGCAGACCATGGTGGATGAGCGCGTGGATTCCGTCGAGGCCTTCAGCTGGCAGTCCCAGCTTCGGTACTACTGGGAGGAAGCCAAGGGTGGAAATGAGATCCGCATTGCCGATGCGGACTTCATCAACGACTATGAGTACATTGGCCTCTGCGGTTGCCTCGTGATTACGAAGCTGACCGATCGATGCTACATCACGCTCACGCAGGCTCTGCGACTCAACCAGGGAGGTGCCCCTGCTGGTCCTGCCGGTACTGGCAAGACGGAGACCACGAAGGATCTCGCGCGTAATATGGGTATTTGCTGCTACGTCTTCAACTGCTCGGATCAGATGAACTACATTACCCTCGGTCAGATCTTCAAGGGTTTGGCCATGTCTGGTTCATGGGGTTGCTTCGATGAGTTCAATCGTATCTCGATTGAGGTGCTCTCTGTCGTGGCTACTCAGGTCGGTTCCGTGCTGAATGCCTTGAAGGAACACAAGAAGTACTTCCGCTTCATGGATGAGGAAATCACGCTCGTGCGCTCTGTGGGTATGTGGATTACCATGAATCCTGGTTACGCTGGTCGTACTGAACTTCCAGAGAACATCAAGTCACTCTTCCGTCCATGCGCCATGGTTGTGCCCGATTTGAAGAATATTTGCGAAATTATGCTTGCCGCCGAGGGCTTTGGTGATGCCAAGGATCTGGCCTTGAAGTTCGTGACCCTCTACCGCCTCAACAAGGAGCTGCTTTCTCCACAGGATCACTACGATTGGGGTCTTCGTGCCGTGAAGTCTGTGCTCTACATTGCTGGTGCCCTGAAGCGTGGCGATCCAGAGCTGCCCGAACGTAATGTGCTCATGCGTGCGCTTCGTGACACGAACATGGCCAAGCTGAGCAAGGATGATGTGTACGTCTTCATGGGTCTGATTCGCTCGCTCTTCCCCAACTTGGAGGTGCCCAAGAAGGACAAGCCGGAGCTGGTCGAAGCCTGCAAGGCTGTCTGTAAGGAGCAGGGCAACCTGCCTGGTGAGAATGATATCTTCATTCTCAAGTGTATCCAGTACGAGGAGTTGCTCCACGTGCGTCATTCCGTCTTCATTCTTGGTGCGGCAGGTGCGGGTAAGACTGAGTGCTGGCGCTGTCTCCAAGGTGCCCTTACGAGGCTCTACGGCGACACGTGGAAGGCTAAGGCAACGTCGTCCTGCCTCAACCCCAAGGCTATTTCGTCTAACGAATTGTACGGCTACTTCACCCCTCAGAAGGAGTGGCGCGATGGTATCCTCTCCACCATCTTCCGTGATTACGCTGTGGAGTCCAAGAAGAAGAAGAACATGAAGTGGATTGTGCTTGATGGTATCATTGATGCAGAGTGGATTGAGTCGATGAACACTGTCATGGATGATAACAAGATGCTGACCCTTGTGTCCAACGAGCGTATTCCCCTCACCGACTCGATGCGCATGATTTTCGAAGTCTCCCACCTCAAGAATGCCTCCCCCGCCACAGTGTCTCGCGCTGGTGTCATCTTCATCAACGAGAGTGACCTCGGCTGGGGCCCCTTCAAGGACAAGTGGATTGCGACCCGAGAGAAGCGTGAGGGAACCATCCTGGACAACCTCTTCGACAAGTACGTTCCCTTCGTCTTTGAGTTCTGGAAGCGCTCGATGCGCCCGGTTGTTGCCGTCATGGATATCAACGTGGTACAGACAATCTGCTTCCTCATGGATGGTATTCTGAAGACGATGGATCCTGAAGAACTTGCCAAGCACCCCAACTCCTTTGAGGTGTACGAGAAGTACTTTGTCTTCGCCGTCATCTGGGCCTTTGGCGGTCCGCTTCCTTGCACCGATGGCCGTATCGACATGCGCATGAACTTCTCCAACCAGTGGAAGAAGGAGTTCCCCACCATGAAGATCTCCGACACCGGTGCCGTCTTTGACTACTACATTGACAAGTCCAAGAACGCGGAAGGCAACACCGTCTTTGAGTGGAAGCCGTGGGCGGAGTTGGTGCAGCCCTACGTGGTTGATCCCGACGTTCAGCTGTCCTCCGTCTCTGTGCAGACCGCCGATACGGTGCGTATGTCCTACCTGATGAGCTTGTTCATTGACAACGCCAAGGGTGTCATGCTGGTTGGTACAGCAGGTACCGGTAAGACTAACTTGATTATGTCGAAGCTGCGCATGTTGGACAACGAGAAGGTACTCTTCCGTGTCATCTCCTTCAATGCCCGCACAAGCTCTGCTGGTCTGCAGTCGGTCATGGAGCAGTCCCTGGAGAAGCGCTCCGGCCGTACCTACGGACCATTCGGCCGTAAGAAGCTGGTGTTCTTCTTGGATGACATGAACATGCCCGCCCCCGATAAGTACGGCACCCAAGAAGCCATTGCTCTGCTCCAGCAGCACGTTGGCTATGGCTTCTGGTACGACCGTGTCAAGATTCTGCAGAAGGAGGTTGTCGATGTGCGCTACGTCGGTGCCATGAACCCCAAGTCCGGTACCTTCAGCATTCTGGACCGCCTGCTCCGCCACTTCGCCCTCTTCTCGACCAACATGCCCGATCGTGCGGATTTGGTCAGCATCTACGGTCAGATCTTGCAGGGACACATGAAGCCCTTCTCACGCGATCTTCGCGATACCCTCTCTACCCTCATCACGAACGCCACCATTGAGTTGCACTACAACATCTCCAAGCAGTTCTTCCCCACTGCTGTCAAGTTCCACTACCAATGGAACATGCGTGAGATGTTCAACATCTTCCAGGGTCTGTGCAAGTCGAGCCACAAGCTCCACAACACACCTCTGCAGTTTGTGCGCCTGTGGGTCCACGAGTGCAATCGTACCTTCCGTGATCGTATGGCCGAGGAGGACGATACCACTCGCTACGACACCCTGCTTATGGAAATCATTGGCCGTGCTGGATTCGGCGATGTCAGCCCCAAGGACGCCATGGCGGAACCGCTTCTGTGGGCACCCTTCTTCACCACCCCCGAAGGCGAGGAGAACGTGTACAACGAGACCGACTACGACCAGTCGAGTGTCTTCCTTCAGAAGAAGTTGGCCGAGTACAACGACAACTTTGCCGTCATGAACCTGGTGCTCTTCAACCAGGCTATTGAGCATGTGTGCCGTATTGCCCGTATCACGTCGAACCCTCGTGGTAATGCCTTCCTGGTTGGTGTGGGTGGTTCTGGTAAGCAGTCTCTTGCCCGCCTGGCATCCTACATCAACGGACACGATATCTTCCAGATTCTCGTGACAAGTACCTACGACATCAACGACTTCCGAACCGACTGCCAGGAGCTGTACCGCAAGTGCGGTCTCAAGGGCTACCCCTTCGCCTTCATCCTCACGGATACTCAGATTGTGTCTCTCGACATGCTTGTGTACCTCAACGATATGCTCAGTAGTGGTAATGTGCCCGAACTCTTCAATCAGGATGAGCGCGATGGCATCGTCGGCTCCATCACCAACGAGGTGAAGGCAGCTGGCTTCACCGACTACTCCAGTCCCGATGTCTGCTGGGAGTACTTCATCAACAAGGTACGTTCCAACCTGCATCTCGTGCTGTGCTTCTCCCCTGTGGGTAAGAACTTCGCCACCTGGTGCCGTCAGTTCCCTGCCTTGGCCAACACCACCGTCATTGACTGGTTCCTCAAGTGGCCCGAGCAGGCCCTCAAGTCGGTGGCAAAGCGGTTCCTCTCTGAGATTGAGCTGGGCGGTGAGGAGACCACCACGAGCATCGCCGACTACATGGCGCACTGCCAGATCAAGGTGACGGAGTGCTGCGAGGAGTACTTCGCCCAGGAGAAGCGTCATGCCTACACCACACCCAAGTCCTTCCTTGAGCTCATCGCCTTCTACAAGGACCTTCTGGATAAGAAGCGCAGGGAGAACACTGACAAGACGGAGCGTCTCGTCAGCGGTATTGACAAAATTAAGGAGGCTGGTGTGCAGGTGCAAGCACTGCAGGAGGTCCTCCAGCGCGAGAGCGTGGAGGTGGAGGAGGCCCGTCAGAAGACCGCCGCTCTGATGGAGACCGTTGGTCGCGAGAAGTCTGTCGTGGAGGAACAGAGCGCCATTGCCTCCAAGGAGGAGGAGAAGACCAACAAGATCGTGGCGGAGGTGAGTTCCTTCGAGGCGGAGTGCCAGAAGGATTTGGAGGCGGCCCAGCCCTTGGTGCGCGAAGCCTTGGCGGCACTGAACACCCTTGATAAGGCCCAGATTTCTGAGCTGAAGAACTTGGGTAAGCCCCCGGAGGATGTGCAGATGGTGGCTATTTGCGTGCGTGTGCTGACATCCAACCCCAAGATGATCCCCCCTGTGAAGCAACGTACGTGGAACGAGTGTAAGAAGATGATGAACCAGGTCGATCGCTTCATTGCCGACCTGAAGGCCTTTGATTGCAACAACATCCCCCAGGGCTGTGTGGACCAGATTCAGATGTACATCAACAACCCAGCCTTCAACCCTGCTCTGATTGAGCGCAAGTCCTTTGCTGCCGGTGGTCTGTGCAAGTGGGCCATCGCCATGAACCGCTACCACATCATTCGTTGTGATGTGCGGCCGAAGGAGGAGCGCTTGGCGGAGGCCCAGCAGCGTCTTTCTTCCAGCCGTGCGGCGCTGAAGAAGATTCAGGATAAGGTGGCTGACCTCAAGTCCAAGCTTGACACCCTCGTGGCGCAGTACGACGAGGCCGTGGCGGAGGCCAACGCAATTGAGGCGAAGGCCAAGAAGACGCAGATGAAGATGAACTTGGCTCAGCGTCTCGTGACGGGTCTCGCGGATGAGAGCGTGCGTTGGGGCAAGACCATCGAGGATCTCAAGCATGCCGCTACCCTCTTGGTGGGTGATGTGCTCCTCAGTGCGTCCTTCGTGTCCTACATCGGACCCTTCTCCAAGGCCTTCCGTGAGCAAATCGTCAACGAAATTTGGCTGCCCTCCATCAAGGAGCAAGGCATTCCCATGACGGAGGGTCTCGATGCGACGATGGATGTCCTCACCAGCGAAGCCACTGCTGCGTCGTGGAACAACGAGGGTCTCCCGTCGGATCGTGTCTCCATTGAGAATGGTGCCATCATGATGAATTGCACGCGTTGGCCGCTGATGATTGATCCGCAGCTTCAGGGCGTGAAGTGGATCAAGACGCGAGAGGAGAAGAACGGCCTTCGTGTCATTCAGACCTCGCAGAAGAACTGGCAAAAGACACTGCAGACGTGTATCGAGGAGGGTCTTCCCTGCTTGATCGAGTCTCTGGGTGAGTTCATTGAGCCCGTCCTGGATGGCGTGCTGAGCCGACAGACCTTCCGCAAGGGAGGTCGTCAGTTCATCAAGCTTGGAGCGACGGAGGTGGAGTACAACAACAACTTCCGCTTCATTCTGCAGACCAAGCTCGGTAACCCCCACTACGGTCCTGAGGTCAACGCGCAGACGACGCTGATCAACTTCATGGTGACGGAGACTGGTCTGGAGGATCAGCTGCTCGCTGTGGTTGTGAGCCAGGAGCGCCCGGATTTGGAGAAGAAGCGAGGCACGCTGCTCCGCCAGATGAACACCATGACCATTGAGCTCCAGCAGTGCGAGGATGGCCTGCTCTATGAGCTGACCAATGCCACGGGTGATATTCTGGAGAACATCGCACTCATTGAGAATCTCGAGAACACGAAGAAGAAGGCCAAGGACATCAATGCCTCCTACGCACTCGCCGTGACGACACAGAAGGATATTGCCCAGAATCGTCTTCGCTACACCGACGTCGCCATTCGTGGCTCCCTCCTCTTCTTTCAGATTGACCAGCTGTGGAAGATTGACCACATGTACCAGTACTCCCTCGAGACTTTCATGGTGGTCCACGACAAGGCCCTTGCCTCGGCTCCTCAGCCCGAGAACAAGAAGGACATTAAGAAGCGCGTGGAGAATGTCATTCGCTCCATCACGGAGAGTGTCTTCGCCTACGTCTCTCGTGGTCTGTTCGAACGCCACAAGCTTATCTTCTCCAGTCTGCTCACCTTTGCCATTCTGAGCCGTCGCGAGGAGATCAACCTGAAGCAGCTTGACTTCCTCCTCCGTGGAAAGAAGAAGCCGGGCATTGAGCGTCCCGAGACGGTGGTAGAGTGGTGCCCGCAGCCCAACTGGGATGCGGTGCAGGCGTTGGCCGAGGTCGAGGGCTCCAACCCAGAGTTCAATCTCCTCCCCAATGACATGTCCGAGAATAACCGCTGGTACCAGTGGTGTGAGACGGAGAAGCCTGAGCTGGAGAAGATGCCCACAGACTGGAAGAACCTGACTGACTTCCAGCGCCTGCTGGTGCTCCGTTGTCTGCGTCCCGATCGCCTCACCGCGGCGCTCGAAATGTTCGTGAGCGACTCCATTGGCAAGTTCTTCGTGTCCGATCAGGCCGTGGACATCTCCGTGTCCTTCCTCAACTCGAGCCCAACCACCCCGCTGTTCTTCATCCTGTCACCCGGTGTGGATCCGGTGAAGTCTGTGGAGGAACTGGGTCGCAAGCTTGGTTACACTTACGACAAGAACAACTTCTTCAACGTGTCACTTGGACAGGGCCAGGAGATTGTGGCCGATCGTGCCTTGGACAAGTGCTTCATGGAGGGAGGTTGGGCACTCTTGAACAACATTCACTTGGTGGAGCGCTGGCTCCGTACCCTGGAGCGCCGTTTGGATTCCTACTCGGAGACCTACACGCGTGTGGCGCAGCTCCGCAAGGAGATTGCTGAGCGCAAGGCTGGCGAGCGCGCTGCGGCCGCCGGTATCTCGATGGACGAGGAGCAGGAGGCCGAGGCAGATGAGGAGAAGGAGACCAAGTCGGAGAAGAGCCACAGCTCCGGTGAGGGCGAGGAAGGCGAGACGGATGAAGAGGATGAGAAGACGAAGGAGGAGCCCATCATTGTGGATGATGATGAAATCCCCTTTGATGGACCAAAGGGTCACCCCGACTTCCGTGTCTTCCTCAGTGCGGAGCCTTCCACGGGTATCCCCATTGGTGTGCTTCAGCGTTCAGTGAAGCTGACCTCTGAGCCCCCTACCGGTATCCGCCAGAACATTGTTCGTGCCATGACCAACTTCAGTGACGAGCCGTGGGAACGCAGTGCGAAGCCGACGGAGTACCGCTGCATCATGTTCGCCATGTGCTTCTTCCACGCTGTGGTGGTGGAGCGCAAGAAGTTTGGACCGCTTGGGTGGAACCGTGGTTATCCCTTCAATGTGGGTGACCTGACGACCTGTCTGGAGGTGGCTGCCAACTACATTGAGGACCGTCCCAAGGTACCGTGGGAGGATCTGCGGTACGTCTTTGGCGAGATTATGTACGGCGGTCACATTACCGATGACTGGGATCGTGTGCTGTGCATGGCCTACCTGCAGTCCTACGTTGTCCCGGAGTGCTGCGATGGCCTTCAGCTCGCCCCAGGCATCAGCGTTCCTGCGCCAGCCTCCTACCAGGAGTACATGCAGCAGCTGGCCGAGGCGGAGGACTTCCCTGTGGAGTCACCACTTCTCTACGGCCTTCATGCTAATGCTGAGATCAACTACCGTACCACTCAGGCTGACGTCCTTTTCAAGACCATCAACGAGCTTCAACCCAAGAAGCACAGCGGTGGTGACATGCTTAGCCCGCAGGACATTGTTCAGCAGAAGATTGACGAGATGCGCGAGCGTCTGCCGGAGCCGCACAACCTGCAGGATCTAGCGGAGCGTCTGGAGGACGACCGTTCTCCACAGCAGCACGTGTTCTACCAGGAGAGTGAGCGCATGAACCTGCTGATTGAGACCCTCAAGACTACTCTGGAGGAGCTGGATCTTGGTCTGAAGGGAGCGCTCTCCATGACGGCTGCGATGCAGGAGCTCTTTGACGAGATCTTCCTGGACAAGATGCCCGAGAAGTGGTCGCGTGTCTCCTTCATGTCCCAGCGCATGCTGGGCTCATGGATTGAGAACTTCCTTGTGCGCAATGAGCAGCTCGTGTCGTGGAATATTGACCTGCAGACGCCCCGCGTCACCAACATCGCCCTCTTCTTCAACCCGATGTCCTTCCTCACGGCCATTATGCAGACCACATCCATCATCAACAGCTTTGACTTGGATCAGATGGCCCTGGTGATTGATGTGCTCAAAAAGAGTGTGGATCAGATTGATAGCAATGCTCGTGATGGATGCTACGTCACGGGTCTGTCCATGGAGGGTGCCCGTTGGGACTCCACCGCTGGATGCATCGAGGATAGCCGTCTCAAGGAGCTCTACCCCAAGATGCCCATTATGCAGGTGCGCTCACTGCCCTTGGGTAAGATTGATCGCCGCGATCAGTACGAGTGCCCCGTCTACAAGACCCAGGCTCGTGGCCCAGGCTACGTTGTGGGCTTCTTCCTCAAGTCGAAGCAGCCTGCCCGCAAGTGGATTATTGCCGGTGTTGGTCTTCTGCTCGACGTCGTTGAGTAGTGAATGGTACGAAGCTTGTGGTGACATTGATGCCACAGGATGACCGTATTTTTTCTAATTTTTTTGTCGGTGTGGTGGTGGTGTGTGTGTGTGTGAAGAGGTGATGTACCGCACTCACTGACCGACTTATGCTATACAGGATAGAGGAAGAAAGGGAGCTGACGTTCTTATTTCTGTTTTTTTTTCTTCTCTTGGGGAGTGTGTGGGTGGTACGCGGTGGCTGCACGAGAACAGTCACTACGTCCCTCTCCCCCACCCACTCCCTCGATGTAAGATATCTCCAACTACAACAAGTCACGACCTCCACGGGCTTCCCGTGTCTGCATGTGTGTGTGTGTATGCTCCATTCACACACGTCACAACCTCTTTGCTGGTCTGTCATGTATCAGTTCATCTTGCTTACTCATTTTCTTCTTGTGCTCTCCTCCAGACGTTAGGAAAAGGCTGTTCAGAGGACGTCGTCGGCAATGCTACGTCGCTGGCTGGGACCGGCCCTCAGCCGCCCAGCCCGTCTTCGTGCGCAGTCGCTCAAGTTTCCATGGCTTGGCGACTGCATCCGCACGTCCACCTGCAGTGAGAGCAGCTCCGTGCCACTTACTGTTGTACCCTCTTCCGAAGGTGGCGATGCTGCGGTACCATCAACCACAGCCACAACCGCAAAGGGTGCTGTACCACCCCCATTCCTTGTGCCACCGCGCGAGGTGCCCCCACCTCGTTTGAGCCCAGCGCGTCAGAACCCATTCTCACCCGTTCTTACCCGAGAGGATGCGAAGGTTCTCCTCGCCAAGGCTTCCTACGCCATCTTCACCCTTGCCTACTCGGCTGAGGAAAAGAAGTACGCCATCTATGCCGCCACCACAAATGAAGTGGTTGTAGCAGATGAAGCCAGTCTATGGCGGGTGTCCATGTGGATGGATGAACGCATCACCGACGACTTCATTGCGGGTCTCGTCTTTGGCAGCGACACGTCCGCCCCCGTCAAGACCGCGGTCGAGACCATCACCCACAAGACGATGAAGCGCACGGTGGTTGCACCAGATACGTGGGGCATCACCTACCTTGCCTTCCGTGCCCAGCAAGAAGCAGTACAGGGGGCGGACCTCCCACAAAGTCTGGAACACGCTTCTTTTCTGCTATCACAAAAGCAGTTCGACGCAGGTCGGGTGGACCCCACCATGTGGGAGGTGACGAACAACAGCAAGTCGCAGCTGACCGACAAGGCTCTGCTGCAGCGTGTTGGGGCGATTCGTAGTGCTCTCCTCAGCTGGGACGTCCTGCTGGACGTTCACCGACGCTTTGGTACCCCAGGGAGCCGCAAAACCCTGAACCCCATTGACCAAATCGTACGTCGAGTAGTGAAGGCGGTGAACGTCTTCATCGTGGACTTGGATGTGCGGGTGGGTAAAGGCACTATTGCGGATGGGCACACCATGATTGCCACCATCTACGACGCCCAGCGAAGGACCCAATCCGTTCACTACATCCGTAGTTTGGCGGAGGAGACGGCGAAGCTGAATACCCTCACCACACTTCTCTATGGAGAAGGCAGCAGCTCCATCTCCCTCTTCGTCCCCACACGCCGGACACGTGCTTCGCAGCTTGTGGCCTTTGCACGCACCTGTCGGCCCAAGAGTCCCTTCTTTGTAACGGAGCTCACGAGCCTTGGCCCCTACCTCGGTGCGGTGCAGCTTCCACTAGCCAATGGCAGCGTCCAGGAAGATCCTCGTGGAACGTGGGCAATGATCCGCAATAGCTACGCCACGGACAAGCAGGTGAAGCGGGATGAAGAAAAGCTGAATCAGCTTCTGCTGCGTGGCTTTACTGCGCTAGCCAACAAGCTCTTCTCAGATCGCCTGCAGAAGGTGGCACCTGCCATCATCAGCGCCGTCAACAGCATTCCGTCACAGGAGCTGGATCTCGCCTCCTACACTCGCGTGGAGGGCTTGGTGGAAGAAGCCCGTCGGAACCCTGTGCCGCACTTGACCGCCTCCACTTTTCTCAACAAGGTGAATGTCAACGATGCGGAGGTCGTCTTTGGCCTTCAGCAGTGGCGGTCCAAGATCTACGAGAATGCCGATCGCCGCCAACGCGAGCAGCAGGCCATGGAGGGCCTGCGTCGGTACCTGGTCATTGACTTGGAGACAACAACCGCCCGCCGCTATAAGCGCATTGCCAACCCCTTCACGAAGGAAAACTTCGTTGTGCTCTCTGGCGCACGCGACCACAAGGGGCGCGTCTTCATGCCGAAGCGGTACTTTGACCGCTCCGTCGCGATCCGCTATGACGACCCCAATCTGTGCGCAGCGACCTACCTTGTGGAGAAGTCCTCCAAGCTCTCCCTCTTTCTCCCCCCACTAGACGACTATGACGTGCTCGTCGGCCACAACATCAAGTTCGATCTACTGCATCTCTGGCGGGATGCGGAGCTGCGACGCTTTTTGGCACGTGGCGGGAAAGTGTGGGACACAATGTATGCCGAGTACCTCTTAACCGGCCAGGATGTGAAGCTGGGCAGTGGGGCTGGTCTGGAGGATGTGGCAAAGAGCTACGGCGGGCAGACCCCAAAGCTGGATGCCGTCAAGCGGGCGTGGGCGGAAGGGAAGGACACCTACGAGATACCCTACGCCACCTTGACGGAGTACCTCCACGGTGACTTGGAGAACACCGAGCTGATCTTCCGGAAGCACATGGAGCGCGCCTTCAACCAACGTCAGGTCATCATCTGCAATGCGCGCATGGATAGCCTGCTCTGCACGACGGAGATGGAGTACAACGGCCTCAAGACCAATGTGGATTTGGCGCTCACGCAAAGCAGCAAGCTGGTGAAGCAGGTGGCGGATCTGAGGGCACGTCTGATCAGCTGCATCCCCACCGAGCTCCCGGCGGACTGCCACAAGTTCTTCAACTGGTCCTCCAATCAGCACCTCATCGCCTTCTTCTTTGGTGGCAAGCTGAAGCTGAGTACCCATGCCAGATCGAGCAAGATACTTCCTGGTGAGACCTTTAGTCGGCACACTCTGTACCTGCCAACCTCCGCCTATCCACCCACCGCCTTCCCCAACGGTGTGTTCTTGCGTCCACCCGTTCACGTGATGGGGGTCTGCGACTGTGCCATCCTCGCCGGCACCTCCATGGCCAAGGGGACCCGCATCTTCAAGGCCTACTTTGAGGCCTACATGCGCCAGGGCAACTTCCGCAAGAGTAGTACCTTGTTAGAGTCGCTGCGGCAGGAGATGGTGGCCATCCCGCGCTCCACCCCGGAGCGACGGGGAGAAAGCTCTGCCCTCGCCAACCTCCTCCCACGCCGCCACCTCTTCCTCTTCGCCGCGCTGTCCAGCACCGCGACCGGTGGGATTGCGAAGCTCTTTGTCAAGAACGCCATCACGGGGGAGTCCATCACAATCACCGAGGACCAAAAAGGCGCTAAGTTGCGTGGCTTTATTGCCGGTCAAGTGCGAGCCCACACGGCGATGCTCCTCCCCGTGGATGGGGACGTGTCGGAAGAAAACGCCGCCTTTGCCGAGGCGCAGGTGACGATCCTCGTCCGCGACGCCGCCTTCTCGTGGCTGCGGAGCTGGAACACCGATGAGAGCCTCGTCGCCTACTTGCAGGAGCACACAGGGGCAGGTGTAGGTGGCGGTGGTAGTGACGGTGCAAGGCCCACTCAGGGAGTGGACCCCGTGGACCGCTACAGCATTTCCTTTGCCGACACGGTAGCCACCCTTGCCTACTTCAAGCATCAATACAGCGACGCAGGTGCCAAGCGGACATCTGCGGAGGCGGTGATCCCAGCCAAGGTGTTGCCTCCTGCCAAAAGGTCCAAGGGTGCTACGGCGGAGGTGTGGTGCAAGATGCTTCGGCAGGAGGCCAACATGAAGCCAGAGGAGTGGTGCAACTACTACATTGATTTATGCCTGCACATGGCCAATGCCGCGCTGCAGAAGGAGGGGGAGCAGAGTGGGGAGACGCCTCGTGCCAGCACCTCCAAGAAGCCCACCAAGCTAAAGAAGAAGCAGGCTGCTGCCGCTCCCGACGATGACGACTTACCCATTATGCTACGTCAACGGCGGGCATTTGTGGGCTTCTACAACTCGTTGCCCGAGAACGACCGAAAGCGGCTGTCACTCATGAACATGGTTGGGAAGACGGTTGGCTCGGTGTACGACTGCTACGCGCAGGCCTGCTCGCACGATGATGTCGTGGAGGTTGACCTCAAGGGAAAGCTCGCCACCTACATTCAGAATGAGCTCGAAGCTGATCAGGTGATGCGTCGCTTCCGTAGCTCATCCACGCGGCAGCTGCAGGTTGGGGAAGATACTCTCAAGTACTTCAAGAAGACCCACAAGGACGACACGGCGGCGGTGATTCTCGAGCTGCGTGGCATGGAGAAGCTGATTGGAACCTACTACGAAAGCACCGATGGTGGTACAGGCATGGTATCCTTGGTACACTCCGTCGATAGCTGCATCCATCATGAGCTCATCCACAACAAGACCAACACGGGACGACTGGCCAGTGCAAACCCCAACTGCCAGAACATCCCCAAGGAGGACAAGTCGCAACTACGCGATATGTTTATTAGCCGCTTTTCGGAACAGGGAATGTGTATTGAGTCTGACTACTCCCAGCTGGAGGTGGTCGCCCTCGCTGTCCTCTCCAGCGATGACCAGATGCTGGAAGATCTTCGTCAAAACGTGGATTTCCACTGTAAGCGTGTGACGATGATGCGACCCGATCTGAAGTACACCGACGTTCTCTTCCGGGCCAAGAAGAACAAGGAGCCTGAGTTTGTGAAGCTGCGCCAACAGGCCAAGATCTTCTCCTTCCAGCGACAGTATGGAGCGGGTGCCAAGATGATTAGCCAAAGTACCGGCCTCACGCAAGACCAGGTACGCATGCTGATAGAGAAGGAGAGGGAAACCTATCGCGGCGTGGATGTCTTCAACAACATCGTGACTCTGTCGGCCAACAACTACGATGCCTCACTCCAGGATGGGTCACGCAATGTGCGTGGCCATCAGTTCTTCAAGGGCATGTTTCCTGTACTAACGGGCAGCCGCTACATCTTCACGGAGTCGGATGTCCCAGAGGGGATGATCAACCATCGAGATGCCGCACGCAAGTCTACCAACTTCTCCCCAACGCACCTGAAGAACTATCCCGTCCAGGGCTTTGCGGGAGAAGTGGTTCAGATCATCTTGGGCCGGCTGTGGCGCCATTTTCAAGCCAAGAATAACTACAATGAGCTCGCCTTCCTCACCAACACCGTCCATGACTGTGTGTGGGTTGACTGCCACGTGTCGGTGTACCGTGAGGTGGCCAAGGATGTGGAGAGCATCATGAATAGCGCACGCGCGGTGCTCAACGAGCTCTTTCCAGAGATGAATGTCACAGTGGAGTTTCCCTGTGATATTGTGGCCGGTGATAGCATGGGTACGCTGCGGCCCATTGTGGAGGAGGCTTCGTATTAGAAGACCATTCATAGATTGGAGAGGTACGTGTGCTCCTCCCATAGACAACGAATGCCAGAAGATGGCGAATAGGATGACATACCTGATCGCCTTTGTTGTTGTTGTTGAGTACATGGAGATTATGCGTGGCACAGACTCTACTCCAAATTGATGCATAACAAGCAAAGTACCATGTGGGACCCAATGACCACTTTGCAGCTGCTTGCTGGATGAAGCCACGCTGGCACCCTGCTGGGTACATTCCCGCTACATAAGTGTTTCAGTGGTCCTCACTTCTTCCCCCCCCACTCATATTCTGTCTGTAGTGATTGCTCTAGGTCATCTTTTAGATCAAATCCACTTTATCGGAACCGCGCCGCACAAGGGTAGCCCTCTGCCGCTTCTTCCATCAGTCCAACATTAGAACACCACCAAGCAACGGACGCAGCCCTCGACCGACGAATCATTCCCGTCATCTTGTTTTCCCCCCTCCACCGTACCTCAATCTTGTACGAGCTCGTCCTCCTCGCATCTTTGTGTAGTGCAGTTCTGAATCACACAAAATGATTGGCTTCTTGGTCTCAGTGGCGCTTATCGCGCTGGCCATATTGGCCGTGAATGCGTTTCTGAGCTCCAAGCCCCGGGCTAAGCCTCGGATGAAGTACGACTTCGACGCCATCATCGTGGGCGGCAGCATCGCCGGGCCCGTCATGGCCAAGGCCCTCTCCGACCAAGGCCGCAAGGTACTCGTCGTGGACCGAACCCTCTTCACCCGTCCCGACCGCATCGTCGGTGAGCTTCTCCAGCCCGGTGGCATCAACGCCCTGAAGGAGGTGGGAATGGAATCCTGCGCCACCTCCATTGGCATGCCATGCAAGGGCTACCTCGTCGTGGACCGCGATGGCAAGCTCGTGGACCTCCCCTACGGTCACAGCGCCGTGGGTGTGTCCTTCCACTTTGGCGACTTTGTGCAGAAGCTGCGCTCCTTCGTCTTCAACAACTGCCAGGAGAACGTCGTGATGGTCGAGGGAACAGTAACCCAGGTGCTGACGGAGCGGGCTGGTTTGCATGAACGTGCCTATGGGATTGAGTATCAGGTGGCCACCAACTACACCGTTCCGCCCAAGCCCTTTGAAGTGGATCCCGTCAAGCCCGCTGGATCCGTGGCAACCGAGCTAAAGCGTGCCACCGCCCCGGTCGTGATTATGTGTGATGGTGGCATGTCCAAGTGGAAGGGCCGCTTCCAGCACTACACCCCAGCCTCCGACTACCACTCCAACTTCATTGGCATCGTGCTTAAGACCGTTCGTCTGCCCGTTGAGCAGCGCGGCACCGTCTTCTTTGGCAAGACTGGTCCCATCCTCTCCTACCGTCTCGATGACAATGAGCTGCGCATGCTGGTGGACTACAACCGCCCATCACTGCCCCCGCTGGAGAAGCAGAGTGAGTGGCTGCTCCGCGAGGTCGCCCCATGCCTCCCCGAGGCCATGCGCGCAGAATTCATTCGTGTCAGCTCCAACACCAACAATCTGCGCAGCATGGCGGTGGCCCGCTACCCTCCAACCTTCCCCCTCATTAAGGGATATGTGGGCATTGGCGACCACGGCAATCAGCGTCATCCTCTCACGGGTGGCGGCATGACCTGTGCCTTCCGTGATGCGCTGAGGTTGGCTAACAATCTCTCCGCCATCTACAACCTCCGCCCAGAGAACGAGGAGGCCATGGCCAACACGGAGTGCCTCATCCAGGAGGCCATTCTCAAGTACACGCGCCACCGCTACTCCCACAGCTGCTGCATCAACCTGCTCAGCTGGGCTCTCTACGACGTCTTCAGCCTCGGCCCGCTTCGTGATGCCTGCTTCCAGTACTTTGAGTGCGGTGGCAAGTGCGTGGCTGGCCCAATGGACCTACTTGCCGGCATGGACCCCAGCGTCCTCAACCTGGTTCTTCACTACTACAACGTGATGCTGCACGGCGTGTGGAACATCGTCATTGGTGTCACCACCGGCAAGTCATCCTCGACGGCCCCCAACAAGGTGAAGAGCATGATCACCTTCTTCGCGGACCCCAAGCGACTGGCCAAGGCTGGCTACCTGTTGGTGAAGTCGACCCTCGTGGTCCTCCCCATTGCCAAGAACGAGTTCTTCTCGATTTGGCGCTTCATTGACCCCACCAGCCCCGTGGCGGTCTACAGCAAGAAGGTGAAGTCCGCCGTGTATCTGTCCTGCTTCAAGGGGAAGGACCGAAAGCCCGTTGGGCTGTAGGAGGGTCAGTGAGATTGCGCATCCCCCTGTTGGGCGATGGGTGCCATCATCCGTCCGTGTGTTCCTTCTTCTCAGTGGAGAGTAGGAGGCGTGAATGCATCGAGGGTGAAGGTCACCCGCCCCACTTTGATCTCCCTGCATGCTGCCCGCGTATCGGAACAACAACTGGAGATCGCAGATGTAGAGGGGGGCCTCTACATGTGCCGTTCTTGCGATGTGAGTATGCTGGAGGCAGGAGGCTCAGCCCCCTCCCCTTTCGCTCACTGAACCCCAACGCGCACATGTGCTGTGCTCATCTCCGACACGGGCCTCAGCCACACGCGTTATTTGTTACCTTTTTCATTTGCTCGTTCCTGTTCATGATTGTTTTGGGGGGTCGTGGTCGTTTTTTTTTTTCTTGTGTTACGCTCAGATATGATGTTTTTCCACGTCAAACCTTTTTCAAGCGCTGCCGGCGGTGTGCGATGACAGACATACACGAAACACACAAGCAGACTTCCTTGTACTCCTCTCTCTGCGTGGTGAGCGCAAAGTGGGCTTCTGCCACCGGGAGAGGTGGAGAGTGACGTCAATCGTTTCATCATTGCGGTCATCCGGCGGATTCCGCGGCTCGCTGCATCAAAAGACCACCCCCATCATCGCTATATCTGCCTAATTTTCTTCAGAATGACATCTTCAGGCGCTGGACTTGTGCTGGTGCGCTTGGGCATGAGACAAGGGGAAGGCAGTTCTTCTCGTCAAAAACTGATTAATGTGCATGACAGCGTTGCCGCGTCATCGCCATGACAAGATTGTGGCTCTCCTCCAAGCTTCATCCATCTCCTCCTTTGTCTCTTCCTTTGTTGTGAGGGCTCGTTCTGACTCCAGATCTCCCCTCCCTTCTTTTTGTTAGCCACAGGATCACTAGCAAATCACCCTGACTTCGCGCGTGGTCCCCAGGACACGCCTCACTCACACACACACAACAAACACCAGTCTCGCTGACAACGTAGGTCTGAGACTGGATCACCCCTCCTCGCCCACGAGAATACCGTCGTAGTCGTTTCTTCTATACCCATCTGTTCCTCTCTCAATTCCGAATAGCATCCATCATGGAGCCGCAGCTTCGCAAGCTTCTGGAGCAGGCAGACCTGGGGAATGCCATTCAGGGATTCATAGCCAGCAACATCACGACCACGCAGCAGCTTAAGCTCCTCACTATGCAAGACTATCAGGCATTGGGTGTGGTGGTGATGACCGACCGACGCAAGCTCTTTGAGCTCATTCAGAGCATCAAGCGTGAGGGAACCGCAACGACGGCCTCCAAGGCCTCCCCTCCACCACCGGAGGCTCCTAGACAACGCTACGATGCCTCCGCCCGTCATGCCTCCACGACCTCCAGCCGCCTTCAGACACCACTGAGGAACAACACCCCAAGCAACGCAAATGCCCTCCGTCGTGAGAACGACAAGATGTACGAGACCACCAAGTCTCACACCTCATCCACACTCCGCCGAGACCCCAACGCGGAGAGCTACGACAGCCTCCCATCTCGTGCCGCCCCAAACAAGCTGCCCTCCTCGCGACCGATGAGCCGCACCAGCCACCCGTCATCAACCCCGCTCGGACGTCGCGGGCAGTCCGACGCCGCCAGCGTCAGCAGCAGCACCGCCCCACGACGGATGAAGGGCCGCATCTCTGTGGTGGTGCGTAAGCGCCCCCTCAATAGCAATGAGCAACGCGACAACCTCTACGACATTCTCGCCACGGACCCCAACAACAAGCAAATCATCACCCTTCTCGAGCCGAAGCAGAAGGTCGATCTCACCCGCTACATTGAGAAGCACCGCTTCACCTACGACATGGTGCTAGACGACCGCAAGACCAACCGCGATGTCTATGACCAGGCATGCAAGCCCCTCATTGAGACCGTCTTTGACGGTGGATGCGCAACGTGCTTCGCCTACGGCCAAACCGGCAGTGGCAAGACCTACACGATGCTTGGCAAGGATGGACGTGAGGGAGTGTACCTCATGGCGGCACGGGACCTCTACTCCCGACTGGAGCCTGGTATGAGCATCAACGTCTCCTTCTTCGAGATCTACGGCGGCAAGCTCTACGACTTGCTCAATGAGCGTGAAAAGCTCGCCTGCCGAGAGGACAGCAAGGGTGTGGTCAACGTCTGCGGCCTCACGGAACACCGCGTAGATGATACGGAGCACCTCATGCAGGTCATTGACTACGGCAACTCCATCCGTGCGGCTGGATCGACTGGCATGAATGCCGATTCTTCCCGTTCTCATGCCATCCTGCACATCACCATCGTCACCTCCAACAATCGCTTCTTTGGTCGCTTCACCTTCATTGACTTGGCAGGCTCGGAGCGCGGCGCTGATACCCTCGACAGCGACCGCACCACACGTCTCGAAGGTGCAGAGATTAATAAGTCGCTCCTCGCCCTGAAGGAGTGCATCCGCGCGCTCGATCAGAACCACCGACATGTGCCCTTCCGTGGGTCGAAGCTCACAGCGGTGTTGCGCGACTGCTTCCTGGGAAATAGTCGGACGGTGATGATTGGCAATGTGAGTCCCGCGAGCGGGAGCTGCGAGCACACTCTCAATACCCTCCGCTATGCCGATCGCGTGAAGGAGCTCAAGAAGGACAAGTCGGGTCGCAGCGCGGCGGAGGAGATCATGATGGGTCAAATGCCGACGGAACACGTCGAGACGGTCGGGCTCTCCGGCACCTTTGCCCAGCGACGGGCGAAGGAGCGCGACAGCTCACGGTGCTCGAGCACACGTACGCGGGAGGCGGCCACGCCCAACTCCAAGCCCTTTGGCAGCAGTTTCAGCCGCCGCCCAGACGACTCCTCGAGCAATCTTGGCGACACCATCCGCTCCACCCGTAGTGCCACACGCACCACCGGCACACCGCAGCAGCGGCCCGCCAACTACTCCTTCCGCCCGACGCCGAAGCACAGCCGTGCCGCCAGCGAGGCTTCCTCAGCGGCCATGAGCCCGGCGGAATTCAGTGATGGTAGCTTGGATGACGAGGTAGATAACACACTCATGTCTCATCGTCGCCACATTGACTCCATGATGGAGCTCCTCAAGAACGAGATGAATGTGCTGAATGCCGCCGACAACAATGAGAATGACATGACGACCTACTGCAGGAAGGTGGATAACATCTTGTCTGTGCAGGTGCGGGAGATCGAAACGCTTAGGAAGCTCGTCAACGGACTGGGCAAACAGCTCGACAACAAACCTCGCCGTTAAGTGAAAGGGATATATATGTGTGTGTGTGTGTGTGTGTGCAGGTGGGACGTCTTCGAGTGACGAATGCATGCCATTTACTCAGTCACTCCTTCAATCAGCCCACCACCGATGCTGATGGCACACTTCTAGGAAGAAGACTGCACGTACACCGTTGGATGATGGTGATCACACATACATACACACGCAACCTCTCTCTCTCCGCACTTGATGGCGGTCACTCCTGTTTGGGGGAGATCACACTACTTGTTAACGACCCCCTCACCGACTCCGCTGCGGCAGGAGGCCACGCCATCTGACGAAAGAGGGGCCATCTCGGCCACACTCCACAACACATGCTCCGCCCTATCGCACCGGCTTCGACTGCAGGAGCGAGAGCACACCACAGCTCCTCTCACTCTTCTTCATGCCGCTCGGAGGCATGAAGACTCAGAAGTCTTGTGCTATTCTTGTGTGTCATGGAGGAGATGCGGCTGGTGTGGGCTTGAGATCTGACGCCACCCCCCCCCTCAGTGATGTGCTCCTCCATTCCATCAAGGACAGACGGGACCGCAGCGGTGGCGGTGAGGGGCAACAGCGTCATGGGCCCCACTAGATACGTTTGGCGGGGAGATAACTCACCACTCCCGAGATGGATGTGCTGACCTTCGCAACAGGAGCGCAAGCGGCAGCAGGGATGAATTGCGACGTGCATGATTGGCACAGTTGTTATTGGTGTGATGGTCATGGAAGGTCCGCTGGATCTTCGTCGGCACAGTCCTGGCAGCCACAAGAGATCCTCCTCTGCTCTATACTCGTGGAGCAGTGAGCTTTCATGAACTCTGTTCTGCCAAAGGGAGGGAAACGAAAGCTGTGGGGTCGCAACCTCCTCTCCCCCTCCCCCCTCTATCACTTGCCTGTGCTGCATTGTGTGTGTGTGTGTGTGTGTGGTCCTCTCTTCACACTTGCCAACCCACGTCTCCTCCTCCTTTCCAGGCAGCCACCCTTCGCGAGCTCACCGCTCGTTTTTTTGTACCGGCCCTTCATTTTTTGGTTATATTCATTTTTTTGTGTGATGGGATGTGCGTGATGATGGATTTCTTCTTCTCTCTGTACTCTCCATCCCCGATTCACCCCTCCCTTCCATCTTTCATCATCATCCACGCGCGCGCACGCTCAGATCTCCGTCCCGCTGGCATGACGAACGCTGTGACTGGCATGGCGCTCGCCGTAGATACCGAATATCGTCGTGCCTGATGCGACGGTTTTCAAGACACACACAAAGGCCGTTTCTTCTCTCTCACGCATCTCCACGCTGCTGTTGTAGTGATGGTGTGTGTTGGGTGCCACATCTCTCAGTGCGCACGGAACTTATGGTTCCATCCAGCCACTCCGCCCTTCAACGTTGTTATTCATTGAATCCTCTTGCCCGCGCCGTCTTATTCTTCATTCTCATCCATCACAGCATAGAACAACATCACACACCGAACACGGTGGGGAGGAATTCTGTGGCAACCACAAGGGCACAGACACACTCCCTCCCCCACCCTTCATTTTGTTGTTGAGGTACTCCATCATAGATATCTACGTACTCCCTACACACTCACACAACAAAATCATGTATCGGATGAGCTCCGCTGGTGGGCTCACCCCCCGCGTGGCGGTGATGGGGGCACTACGGGCCACATCACGTCAGGTCCACGCTGGCGCAGCCCCCACAACGACAGTCCTCACCAAGGGCTACAGCCCATCCAGTGAGGTGCTTTTGGCGGCACAGGCAGCCTCCTCGGGCGGGAAGGTGGTGGTGGCCACTCAGCATCTGCACCCGGAGGATCTTGCGGTGCAGCAGAAGGTGCTCGACCTCCTTGCTGAGCCAACAAACTTGTCAGTGACGGTGGTGGATGAACGGGCGTCGTGGCAGCCCCACCGCACAACTTCTGCTGCGGCTCCTTCCCCGTCGTTCGAGGACTCTGAGGCCTCCGCTGCGGTACTGCATGAGGAGCTGGCGTCCGTGGCAGAGCTCATCATTGCCCGATTAGCGCAAGACACTGCAGGGCAGCTGGGGGAGATGGAGGTGCTGCAAGCAGAGCGAGGCAAGACGTTGGCGGAGTTGGTCATGCAGTGCGTGCATGAGGAGGTGCAATCGGTGTTGGCGGCTGTGCAGGGAGGTGGCATCACGTCTACCACCACCGATTCGGCTGAGGTGAAGGAGCGCTTCATCGCCAGTGTGAGCGACCGCGTCGCGGCACTCATCGCCACATCCACGTCCACCGCACAGAGTGCCATGACTTCCATTGAGACGCAGGTGCAGTCCTTGGTGACGAGCATGGAGCGCTTCGAGACCACTCTGGTGGAGCAGGTACGTTCGTCGTCGCTACACCAGACCGAGTCGCCCGCCCTCACGGCGGCCGTTGGGGGAGATGATCTCCGTCAGCTGCTCATCCGCGTCATTGAGGAGACCTCCCACAAACAACAAGAGAGCCTCACTGCACGGATGGAGGAGGTGCTTCACGCCACGACGGAGTCCATGGCACACACCACCACAACAACAACAACAACACCTGACACCTCCTTGGCAGATAGTCTTCAGGGGACGATTGAGGGCTCTGTTCGTGCGGCATCAGATGAAATGCGTCTTGTGCTTAGTCGGGAGATCAAGAAGCTAGCCCGCACATCCAAACGTGGGGCAGCGGAGGACAGCAGTGAGGATAGCGCCATGACGCCAGAGGCAGAATCGCTCCTTCTCACCAAGATGGAGGAACTCATTCATCGCTCGGAGCTGCTCGCCAGTCGCGTCGATCTGTCGGACGAGCGGATGCATGAGGTCGTGGAGGGCCACCAGGGAACGAAGCAGGCTGTGTTGGAGCTCAGGTCCTTGCTGGAGGCAAAGCTGCTGGAGGTATCTGCAGCCCAAGCCACAGCGGTGCCACACACGCATGATGCCGCTCCTCCTCCTCCTCCGTCAGTTGATCTCACTCCTGTCATGGCGGCGGTGGAGAGCCTTCGCACGGAGGTGACGCGCTCGTCGGCCCAGCTCGACGCGATGAGCTCGCAGGCTGAGGCCCGCTTCCTCACTGCGGCACAAACCATTGGAGATTGTGTGGTGGATGCCGTGGGGAAGCACAGCGCAGAGGCCCTCTCAGCCGCACTGGAGCACATGAACGCCACCCTTCGTCAGGACGTCGCCCACGCACTAGAGGCCCACGCCCAACAACAACAACCACAACAGCCCACGACGCAGCCTGCGCCAGGCATCTCCGTCGCCGAGGTGGCGTCTGCTGTGGAGGCCGTGATGGCGCCACGGCTAGACGCCCTTCTCGCGCGCGCAGAGGCCCTCGCCGCGCAGGCACCGAGCAGCTCCATCAATGACCAGCAGCTTCTGGCCATGGCCTCCACTATAACGGAATCCATGCAAGATGCGATGAAGACCCACTTCGAGCACTACGGCCATGCGCGCGCGGCAGAGGAAGGTGGTGTGTCGGAGCAGCTTGCCTCTCTCCGCGCCGACGTCATTGCTGCGGTGGAGGCCGAGATGGCCAAGACCCATGAGGTGGACCTCACACCCATGTACCACTACATCGATTCCATGATGGCCTTCGTGAAGGAGCAGCTCGAGGCACGAGACAAGACCCTCAACACCGAGCTGGCTGCCGCCACGGAGACCATCACCAAGGCCACAGAGGCCTCCCAGGCGGAGCTACTCACTTCCATCAAGCACATGATGGAGGCCTCCGCCGCGACTGCAGCTGCCACATCGCAGGAGAAGCTCCAACAACAACAACAAGAACAGCGGCGGCGTCATGAAGAAGAGCAGGCGGCAACACACGCGGCCATTGATGAGGTTCTTCGTGGAGCGCTCCGCAAGGACGTGTCAGCTCCCATGGACCTCCTCTCCGAACGGCTCACCGCCGTGGATGCCTCATCGAAGGCGGTGCATGAGCGGCTTGGGGAGCTCGAGGCGACGGTGGTGAGTGCCGTGGCAGATGCCAAGCGAGCCGTGGACGCTGCAAGGGCCGCGCCACCGCCACAAGCGGCAGCCGCACCAGCATCACCCCAGATGGATCGTGAGGCGGTCCACGCAAACCTAGATTCAGCGCTGAGCAAGGCCGTCGCAGAGATGCGAGAGGCGCTAGATGGTGCGGTGCAGCACATGAAGGAACAGCCGCCCACGAAGGAAGCTACTCCGGCCGCTGTGCCGGCCGTGGACGACGCGAAGCTTCTGCCCGCGTTGGAGCAGCTCAGGTCGTCCCAGACGGCGGTGAGTGAGCAGGTTGAAAACCTCCGCCAGATGATGGCCGATCTCACCGCGACGGAGAAACAGGGCAGCGCGCAGTCGTCGTCGTCGCTGGCGGCATTAGAAGAGGCACTCCACCGCATTGATGAGCGGCTGGCCTCCGCCGCACAAGCCCAACAACAACAGCAACACATCTCCGCCGCGCCATCCCCACCTCCGGCGGCCCCCGTCGTCGTGGACCTCGGCCCCATTCAATCCTCTTTAGACGCGATTCAGCGCGTGTTGCAACAACATCGCGTGGCCATTGAGTTTCTCCACGCCTTCCCGCCCGTGGCGGACGCACCCACGCAGCCAACGACGGCGCAGCGCAGCGCGTGGGCGGAACTCCGCGCCGAGACGTCCAATCGTCTCGCGGAGATGAGCCAAACGTTGGAGGATGCAGATCGTGCCACAAGCTCCAGCGATGGATCATCCACGACGGTGGTGTCCCAGCTTCGCGAGCAGCTCCTCGCACTGGGCAGTCTCCTCGCGAAGGAAAAGTCGCTGTGTGCGGAGGTGGCGGCAACGGCAACGGCCCGTCATGAGGACGTAGTCGCCGCTTCATCATCACCCGTCTCGCCAGCCGATGCGGTGGCGGAGCTCCTCGCCGATCAACGCTTTTCCTCCACCATTGCTTCCGCCACGACCTCAGCCGTTGAGGCTGCGGCGCTGCCGAACGCGGTGCGACGCGCCATCGCTGACTTTGAAGGCGACCTTCGTCGCGAGCTGAGCGCGCTGAGCTCTTCGCAGGTATCGATCCGCGAGGACCTCCTCAACGCCCTTCGCGAGCTCTCCACCAACGTAGCATCGCCGCCACAAACCAAGGACGACGACGCCACATCGACGCCACTCAACAACAACAACAACTCCGGTGGGATGTCGGAGGAGGCGCTGACGTTGCTACTCGAGGAGCACCTCACCCGCATCACGACGGAGCTCCAATCGCGGTCGCAGCCTCCTCTGCAGGAGGTGGCCGAGGCGGTGCGCGGGGCCACAGCGGACTTGGCGGCGGAGGTACGTGCGGCCAAGCTCGATCCAGCCGTGATTGCAGAGCAGGTTGAGAGCCATGTGGCCGCACGCGTGGATGATAGCCTGCGACGTGCTCTTGGCGAACAAACGATGGAGCTCAAGACGCTCTTCCCTGCCACGACGAGCCCAGCAACACCTGCGGCACAGACCTCCACGGTTGAGTCAGAGGGCCGACTGTTGGAGCACATCACCTCCATCCTTGAGAAGCATCGCGCAGACACGATGAAGGCGGCGACGCCAGCGACTGCTGCTGCTGCTGCCACCGCGGTGGCCTCGCCAGTGGCGCAGCAAGTGAAGCCGGTGGCCGCGACCACCATCACCTCCGTCTTCGTGCAAGGATGTGCGCCTTACCTGCTGCTGCACCTCGTCGTCTATCCTTTGGTGCTATGCGCGGCAGTGGTGCTCTGTGCGTACTACCTCTTTGCTGGCTTCCTCCTCGTCTTCGTGCCCAAGCCGGGCAACAACGTGGTGGCATCCACGACGACGACTCCGCCACCCACGTCCTCCTCCCCCGCTTCTCCCACGACGATAGAGGTCGTGGGGCCGCCGCTGAAGTCCAGCCGCTACGTTGATCGCTACATGTAGGTGTAGTGGCCAGCAGAAATGAGGATAGGCTGGTGAGGTGATAGATCATCCAGGACACTGTGTTGGTGGTGGTGTGCCTCCATCCTCAGTGAGCCTCACAAGAATACGTGGGTCGCTCTAGCTCACGATCCTTTACATGGCAAGATTTCTTCGTGCTGTTTCATGCTGACAGGTGTGGTACGCTCCGCGTACGTTGATGCGATTTGTTGCATGCTCATCATCTTTCTTCATCTCTCGTTGCCTTCATCATCTCCCGCAAGCGCTCGTCGTCGGAAGACAGAAGTCGAGCGACGTTTGTTGTTTCGCAGCCTTACTCCGCGTAGGACCTGTTGGCTTGGTGGGGGCGAGAGCTGCCGTCTCCCCCCCCCCTTCTCCCACACCCACACACACACACTCATTAGCATCTGCTGCATCAACGGATTGAGGCCATCACAACCAGAGTGAGTTCTGAACCTCCGCTATCGATTCACCACTGGTGAAGGAGCCCAACTTACAACAGAACAAAAGCGAGCAACGCACTCCATCTGTAGCCGCCTAACTACCCACAATCCACCGTTGGTACGACGTCGCCCTCCTCTCGTGGCGTCTGCAACAACCAACACCCCTCCACATCGCCGTCCTCTGCGACGTCCTCCTCACTCACTATGCGTGTATCTGTAGCAACCGCGCAGAAGCCAGCCCCAAAAGCTACCTTCAAGTACCTCCGCCGGGACGAGGGGCGTCTCTCCTACTCGGCCTCCTCGCCCATGCGCAGCAGCAGCGCCACCACCACCCCAACCACGGGTTCCAAGGTCGCGCCACGACGCGACTCACAGGCTCTCCGCGACGCCATCGCCACAGACATGCGCCAAGGCCGCAGCCACGACCCACTGGGTGAGGTCATTGTAGCCCTCCCCAAACGCGCGCCGCCACCCTCGTCGGAGGGCGCCGTCGGTGAGTCCGCGGCGATCGGCTCGAGCTCCTCCGTCGAGGATGGCGGCCCACGTCGCAGCTCGAGCGCCGCCGCCCCTGCCTCCACGACGGCGAAGACGCCGCGGCGCGGTGGTACGCCAACGGCGACCCGGCGGAGGCCTGAGTGGGTGGACCCCGTTGTTTTTCCAAATCAGGGTGAGCCGGCACCACTTGGCCGTCCGGTGCGACGCAGCCCCTCAGGCGGCAACGTACATCACGAGGATATGACTGGCGGCCGAGGGCCCTCCAACGGTCGCGAGGAACACAGCTTCGATGCCACGCCACATGGGGCCCACAACGATGCGAGCGCCTCTGCTCAGATTGCACGGCGGCCGTCCAGCGCACCACGACGCTACGGCCAAGGCGCGACCAGCTTCGAGGAGGACTACCGCCAGCGCGAGCGCCAGCCCTCGACCAACTTTTTTGGCCGACCGACCACGCGTGAGTACCGCCGACCCTCCCACGGGGTGGAAGATGAGTTGCTTCTTCAGCTGCAGGAGGAGGTGGAGGCGGCCCAGGAGGAGCGGTCGCGGTACACGCGCTACAAGCAGCAGCTCGAGCGTGAGCGGCAGCGCTTCGAAGACTATAAGCACGAAGCCTTGCTGAAGCTGGATGAGGAGCGCGCCGACTTGGAGGCGTACCGGGTTAGTGAGCATCGGTCGGCCCAGCAAGACATACACTCCATGGAGGATCGCTACCGGAAAGTGAGCGCGCTCCTCGCGACGGAGCGGGAAAACAGCCGCCACGTCATGGCCGAAGCAGATGGGCTGCGCGCGCAGCTCGACAACCTCACGCGAGCGATGCGCGAAGCACAATTCAATCACAAGTCAGAGGTGCAGCGTCTGCGTCGCGACGTTGAAAGCCTCTCCCGACGCAACGCGGAGCTCCTCACCATGGCCAAGGAGCAGCAGATGGGGGCGCTGGGCAGTGCCGCCGCCGCCGCCGACAGCGCCAGCACACGCAGCTCCAAGCCACGTGGGGCGTACCTCGACGATAGTCCGTCTGCCTCGCGACAGCGCGTGACCGCACCGACTACCTCCCCGCCACGGGAGGCCTTGGTGGAGGAGAGCCCCTCCAACCCCCGCTCCGCCAACTCCCGTCGTGAAACATCGATGCCAAATCTCTCCGACATGAGCAGCCAGAAAGGCGGGGCTGCGGACGGCTCAGAGGCTGGTGAGGTGAAGGAGCAGAGTGGTGTGTTGGAGGCCAAGCCCTACCACTCCATGATCATTGACTTCACCCCACTGAGTACCACATCGGAACATGCCAAGGAGAAGCGTGCCAAGCAGATGGAGGAGCGCATGAAGCGGGAGGATGCCGCCATGCAGCAGCGCCGCCAGCAGCGGGAACGGGAGACGATGGAGCGACGAGAGAAGGAGGTGGCCGAACAGGCTCAGCGCGAGGCGGAGGAGCGACAACGGCGTGAGGAGCAAGCGGCTGCCGCACCAAAGTCCTCCACCAAGAAGGAAAAGACGGCGGCCACGCCGACCAACACCAACGGCTCATCCGTCTCACGCAAGCGCAGCGACGACAAGGCGGAGGAGGTTTCGAATGAGCGCAAATCATCCGGCCATCCCGTGCGTACGCCACGTGTTGGTGGATCCGCCAAGAGCCCGAAGAAGGCCGCTGCCAGTAAGAAGACGTCTTCAAGCGCCACCACCTCCAGCACCTCACCTGCTGCCTTGCCCAGCCGGCCCAGCGTACACATCCCCTCCCGGGAGGAGCTCATTGGCTGCACCGAGGGCATCCCGGAAGAGACCTACCCCAACGACGCCGTCGTATCCCAAACCGCGATTGGTGATAATCCCAACAAGCGTGAGGAGCTCTATCGTAGTGGCAAGCGCGAGATTCACTACGCCAACGGCACCGTCAAGGCGGTGCTGCCCTCGGGCCACACCGTCCTGCACTTCACCAACGGTGACGTGAAGTGCACCTTCCCCTCGGGCAAGAGTACCTACTGGTATGCAGCAGCCAAGACGACGCACAGCCAGCTCCCTGACGGGGTGCAGGTCTTTGAGTTTCACACGACGGGGCAGACGGAGCGGCACTTCTCCGATGGCGTGAAGCACATTCTCTACCCAGATGGCCTCTTCAAGGTGCATCATGCCGACGGCACGGACGAGACATTCCTGCCAGAAAACCACACCAGCAACACCAACGGTGCATCATAATGCGACCAAGACCAGCCAAGCTTGAGAACCAATGAGGTGCGGAGGAATGGATGTGGGGTGGAGCTTCTGGCGTGGTGTTGTGTGTCTCTCTGTGTGTGTGTGATTGGTGAAGTCGGCGCATCATTTGCGGCATTCATGACCTCCACGGCGTCCCAAGTTGGGGGGCCTCGACGTGTGTTGTTGAAGCTGCCACATCCCTCGCACACATACTCCGTGGCAGGAGCCAAGTACTAGTACACCCATCCTAGATAGGGACGGACTGTGTGCGGATGCAGCACGGCGTAGCAGGTTTTGGGTTGGGCCGCTATGTGCGGCAAAGAACGAAAGAAAAAAGTAGCAGGAGCACCGCATGGGGTGAGTCGTGTACGCATGTGTGTGGCCTCTGGACGGATCCAGCAAGACGCCACCACCACTCCTCCGCCCCCCCCCCCAACTTCTTACTGGGCCCCTTCGCAGCTTCTCTCCCTCAATCCTCCACACCTTGTCTTGTTCCCACACAAAAAAAACCCGCGTCGTGCAGCAATAGACCGAGCAAACACTCTTCTACGTACTCGCGTACCATTAACAAACGCCCACCATGTTTGGGGTGTGATGGCATCGTGATGGTCATCTCCCACACACCACGACCTGCCCTTTGGTAAGACATCTTGACCATTGATGTATGTTCTTTGTGTTTGTCACATCTTTTTTTTTCTTTAGGTTCTGGCTTTCATACGTTACACAATAACACACACGAAGAGAGAGAGACTCCCCTAGAGCATAGCGCCTGTGAGGTTCTCTGCTGTTTCCGCTCTCATCATCAGCCAGGCTTCGTTCTACAGCCCACACACACACAAACACACGGTGAGATCATCGTCGTCATCATCATGGTAGAGGTTCCCCGCAACTTCCGACTTTTAGAGGAGCTCGAGGCCGGTGAGAAGGGCACCGGCGGCAATCAGAACGTCTCCGTTGGGCTCCGTGATACCGACGATATTTACTTCCACCACTGGAATGGCACCATTGTTGGCCCACCCGGCACGAGCTTCGAGTACCGCATCCTCAGCTCCGAGATCTACTGTGACTCCAACTACCCAAAGGTGCCGCCACACATCAAGTTCATCAGCCAGGTGAACCTCCCTTGTGTGGAGGCGGATGGCACCGTCAACCCAAAGAAGTTCCATCTCTTCAAGAACTGGGACCGACGCACCACCATGGAGATGTGCCTCGCCGAGCTTCGGAAGGAGATGCAGGCGCCAGCCAACCGCAAGCTCGTGCAGCCCGCGGAAGGCTCCACCTACCCATCCAAGTAGAGCGCTCGAACATCATCATCACCATGATCGCCACGTACCAACGACGACGGTGGCGGTGTGAGAGATGGCAGTGAGGACTTGAGGGGGGAAGGACGGGCGGGTGTGGAAGTTCCCTACTCTCCCTCTTTTTTAGTATTCATCTTCTCTTGTGCTCATGTGAAGGTTTAGCTCCACGCGGTACGACGAGACCAACTCTCCCACCACACCGTTGGAGCGGCAGATGGCGCCAGAAGTTTAGGAGACGCGCGCGCACACACTCACTCAGCCCCTATTTCCTTGTGCACGCACGTAGCACCCCGCACTCAAAATCTCTCCCCTCACATGTATCAAATAGGTGGGATAGGGTTTATGGCATGTTGGGTGCGGAAGACGTGGACGATGGCCTTCTTCTGCCATCCTACACGGCGGTGCCATCCACACACGTTCGTACCATCTCGAGGAGCATCTGGGCAGAAGAGGGGTGGCGTGGCACATCAGACGGAGGCTGGCCGACCATGTTGTTGATGGAAGGTGGGAAGTAGAGATGCCGAGGGGGGGAGCCGCTATGTGAATGCCTCGTAGGCCTCACGTTGCTCATGCAGCTCACCCCCCCCCCACTCTCGCGCCAACCCACCTCCAGCAGCAGCTCCGCATGGCCGCCAACGATGTCTCTAACTTCTTTGTTTTCCATGAATTTTGTTTTGTTTTTCGGATTTCTCCCGCCATACACCATCTTTGTATGGCGCGCTCTATCCACGACTCAGATCTCTCACTCTCGTCCTGCCGGTGACTGCCAACAACTGCTTGAGGAGATTGGGTAGGATTGATTCCACCACCGCTCTCACCCCCCCCCCTCCAACTACATATTATGATCTATACAGCAACATGCACGGGGAGGAAGAAGTGGGGAAGGAGGAACCACAAGCTGGAACACGAACAACCTCTCTCTTCAAAAACAAACATAAAAGACCCTCCTTTCTGTGAAATGGATGGATGTCTTTTTTGTGAGGAGGGGCGTGTGGTGGCGCAGCAGTGAATATGTGAGATATCAGCAACACGTTGTGTGATGATGATGAGATGATCGCACATATGTGCCTGTTGTCTCGCCTTCATTCATACATACACACACACAAACAAGAATAATTTGTGGGACCGTGAACGTATGAGTACGCACAAACAGAGACAGAAGGCTTCTTCCCAACACAATGGGATAGCCACAGTGTGAGTGGGTTAGGGGGGTTGTGGTGGGGCTACGCAGCAACACTGCCTCCAGCCCAACCTCTCTCCTACTCCAGTCTCCTCCGATGGTGGATGGTGGATGAGGACCCTGCATGTGAGACCATAACAACAGAATTGTGCGTTCGTGGAGGTGTAAGTGAGTGGGCTCAGCCAGCCACCAACGCTGGGTGTTGGCGTTGGCGAAGCTCCTCAATGAAGGGTGAAGCACCTCTCCACATGGCAACACACCTCTCTTCTTCTTCTTTTCATGATGTAGCAAGAGAAATTGCGCCACACAAGAAAAAAATAAACGCGCACAATTATAAAGCCATTGATAGAGTTCCCATCTCCACTAGCATTCGTCTATCATCACACTCACCTGACACAAGAAGTGTTCCTTGGGTGCCACAGACGACGTACGTATCTCTACGCTCACACCCCACACTCACCCTCTTCCCATTACTCCAGGGCCCCAAGCCCGCACCGCTGGATCGGTATAGCTCCTCCACGAGCTCTGCATTATTTTTTTCTTGGTGGGTTGGCCCTCATTCGCCGTGGTACCTTCTGTTCCCGGCCTTCACGGTTGTACCTGCCGCTTTTTGTACGGCTCGCAACTTCGTGAGGTTTTCTCACCGACACAATCACACGTCTGCGCGACGCCAAGCACAAGCCTCGTGCACCACCCACACAATCGGTGAGTCCTCCTCTACGCCCCGTTGTGGAACTCTCGTTGGTGTGAAGTAGGAGAGCAACAAGGCTCAAGGAGTGTTTCGAGTTACTCCCCACACACACACAAAGACGTTGTACGCACACCCACTCACACAGACAGACCCACTCACACACACAAAACTCAAATCGGATCTATACGCGAAGTGGTCAGTTCAGCTTCCATCTTTGTTGTGCTCGTCATTCGTTTTCTGCCGCCAACAACAAAGATACGCAGAAAATAAGAAGATCAAAGATTGCGCAGACCAGAAAAAAATAAGAAGAGAGCGATTCGGCCTTCCATCGTCTGCAGATTCGCTCGCACACACCTTGGGAACGTTCTCTCGAGAGATTCCATCAACACTCACACGCACGGCATATCCGACCTAGCTCATCGGCAACGAAGCAGATCTGAAGGCATTGGTGGCGCTGCCCAACCTTCTCCGCCCTTTCTCCGTCCACGTGTTCGGCTAGTTGTTGTTGTTGTTGTTGCTCTTCTTCATTGCACTCCTTCCTCTTCTTCTTTGTACATATTTCACGCCTACGCGGGAACACGACGACTTTTCGAGATCTGCACTTCCCTCATTTGTTTCTTTGCTTTTCTTCAATCCCTGTTTGTGGTTGGGCTATTGCGTGAATACGAGTAAAACGCAGCCATCACAGTGGGAGGCTGATATATCAGGATCAAACGAGCACACCAGACGAGAACACACCTTCGCAACAGCTGGCTCCTCACGGCAGTTCCTTCAGACCGCTCCCTAACGAGCGTGGTTAGAAGGACGAGATAAACGCAGCCTGTGAGAACACACAAGAAGAGAGAAGGAAAGAGAGAGGCTCGTAGGTGTGTGCTTGTGTGGACTGACTCCACAGCGCAGCCGGAGGGTGTTGGCTTGGAAACGTTGGCACACCCGCAGCATCACCAATCTTCTTTTCTCCTTCTCATTTTTCCGTCTTTCTTCTTTCGGTGGTGGGGGGCTTCGTTACGAAGCATCTATCACTGACAGGCTCTTGGCGTACACGGAAGAAATCTCTTTGTTGTTTGCTTTACTTTGCTTTTGCTGTTGTTATTTTTAGATTCTCGTTTTTACTCCTCACTGACTTAAAAAAAAAAAGAAAAAACTCCAAGAGAAAAGAAAAAAGAATCTTCCTGAGTAGGTACTGTCTTTGCTAGGCCTCCCTCCTTCTCCCTATCTTCCTCTTAGTGGTCATACGCGCCACTTCATCATCACCTCGTTGTTGCGTTGTTTCCTTCTTCACTTTCATTTACTCTTTTGTTGTTGTTGCTTTGCTGATTGTTTTAATTCTTTCCTGTTTGGTGGTTTGATCCCTCACTTCGGATTGGTTCCATTCTTGGCGATCGAAAAACGAAGCGCGCCACTACGAAGTGAGTCGATCGTGAACCTCCCCAACTTTTCCCTCCCACACACACACACACACACACACAATATATATATATATATCACCCCTCAGCCAACGGTGGTGGCGGGTGAGATTCAATCCAGATCAGCGGTGCATTTTTCGGCGAGCCACGGTAGAGGCAAGCCGCTGATATAAAACACTTCGAAAAAGAAAATAAACACAAACGAAGTGGCCCTTCCCTGAGAGAGCTCCCGACACACTCGTGGAAGCTGAACTCCGAATTTAGTGAGTGTGTGTGTGTTCCCATGTCTAGCGACTCCCCATATTGCGCCGCCTGCTCCTCCGGACCCGTTGACGCCGCCGGTGCCCCTCCAAAAGTTTGCCCGCACAGACAGCGCACGGCAAGCACCAGTGATCCAGGCCCACAGCTTGATCGCGATCACGAATCCTTGTCTTCCTCTCATCATCGTCATCGTACCCATCCACACGAACACTCGCACCAACAACAGCGACAGCAGCATCATCATCTAGAGCAGCGTCCGTCAGAACTTAGTGAGCAACAATTTGGTAGTGAAGTCATGCTCGGAGAAAAGGCAGAAGGCGGTACTCAACGTGTGGCCTCGAGCTGCGGGGCATCTGAACTCAGTGCATCGCACCCAACACACCCCATTGGTGATGTGCAGAGCCCAGATATCGATCGCGTGTGTTTAGGGCGTGGCTTGTGGGAGTGCCCCTCCACGGACGAGATTCGCCACCCCTCGCAGGGCCACATCCCCGCGCAGGATCTCCTCTATTTCCACCACAACCCCGTCAATCCTGCTTTTCAGCCCGCGGTGGAGTGGCTCTTGCAGAGCGGCGCACATCATTTCAAGCAACGCAGCCACAAAGGGTCCCCTGTGGTTCCCGATGCGGCGGTCTCATCCTTCACGAGCTCCGCCATCGCCACCCCACTCTCACCCCTGCTGATTCGCCCACACCCACAATCGCACCCTGACCTCTCGGCGAAGTTCATCTCGGCAACCTTCGTGGCGGAGTTGTGTGCGGCGGTGGAGGAAGTTCTCGCAACGGAGCCCAACGTACTCAGCCTGTCTATGCGTCGCGAGGGTGATGCGCTCATTGTGGCCGGGGATCTCTACGGCCAGTTCTACGACCTCTATGGCAGCATCCTCTCCCATCAGTACCGCACCGAGCTGAACCCTGAGCAGCATGATCGGCACTTCCTCTTTCTCGGCAACTACGTTAACCACGGCAGCCACAGCCTGGAGGTGCTACTCCTTCTCTTCTCACTCAAGGTGGCCTATCCTCAGCTGATTCACCTGCTGCGTGGCAGCCAGGAGCAGGAGCAGGCCTCCTCCTCCCACGGATTCCTCGCGGAGCTCAAGACCAAGCTCGGCGAGGAGGCGGGTCTCTTCGCGTGGAAGCGCTTCAACAGCGTCTTTCGGCGCCTGCCTCTCGCGGCGGTGGTTGACTGCCCACGCTACCGCTTCTTCGCCGCACACGGAGGTCTCTCCCCTACCTTGGATAATGAAGCCTTGCACTTTGTGCAGAAGATTCAGCGCGGTGCCTATGGCGGACCTACACTTTCAGCCGATGAAGAGAATACCGTCGAGGGCCTCCTCTGCTCGGACCCCCTCGCGAGCACCGCACCCCGTCCGGATAGCCGCGCCCGCGGCCGCACACGTGTGGTACCAACGAATGAGGAATTCCTGCAGTACTCCCGCAATCCACGTGGCCGCGGCTTTCTGTTTGGCCATGCCGCGTCTGCGCGCTTCTGCAACAAGCATCAATTCAGCTTCATTTGCCGCTCAAACCAGGTGGTGATGGATGGGGTGTGGTGGCAACACCGCCGCCACGTTCTCACCATCTTCTCCGCACCCAACTTTTGTGGCCAACAGGCAAACCGTGCGGCCATCATGATTGCCCAGGCGTCCGACCCCGAGCCTAAGTTCTTTCAGTACACTGCCACAGACAACGCACATCGTGAGGTGGGCGCCTGCTCCCTCTCTGCCTCCATGCTCTCCACCTCTGTGGGAACGGCCTTATCCTCCTCCACGAACCCCAACCCCAACCCAAACAGCCCATCACTGAAGCTCCTCTCCAAGGTCTCTAGCCACACCTCGTGGCTGCAGAAGGTGTGAGGAGGTGCACGGATGCCACGATGAAAGAAGCAACTCTCTCTCTCTCCACGTTTACACACACACACACGCACTCTTTTCTTCCCACACACACCATCTTTACTCTTGTGATACGTCCCACCTCTCCATCTCTTTACATGATGCTTTCTTTTCGGCCCAACATGCGTGCTCAGCTACGCTCTCATTTGTGGAGCTTCGTGATGAATGGCGATGACATTTTCTTGTTCTTTCTTTTTGATGGTATTTTACTTTGTTGTTGGTCCGCCGGAAGTATCTTTTTTTCCCCTTCATCTTTCTTTCTGTTTCTGTGCGCAATCGTGTTGTTGGTGTGCTCCCTCTCCCCCTGCCCCCCCCCCTGTACGTCGCCAGACAAAACGCTGCGTGGTTATCAAACCCACTCTTGTTGTCTTTGTTGATGATGTTGTAGGAATGTTGTTGTGGTTGCTTCTTCGCTCAGCCCTAATCCACCCCCCCCCCCCCCCCCAAAAAAAAAAAAACGGAAACAAGAAAGTACAAACCATCTTCGAGAACATCTGCATCGTGGTGAAGATGACCGGTTTTGTTGTTGTTGCTTTGTATCTCCGCGGGCATATTGCCCTGCACGCGATTGTTGCTTGATTTAGCCCGTTCCCCCCCCCCCCATTGTTGATGTGGTGGTGCCTCCTTCGTGTCTTTGTTCCTCGCGCCTCGCCACCCTGGCGGCCCCCCCCCCCACGATGGAGTTCATGACCTTCCCAGGTCAAAGTGCTACACCTATGTTTCCGATGGAAGGAACATGTTTTTTGCGCTGCCAATTGGCGCTGGTATGTTGCTGCGGAGCTCGATTCACAGCACTGGATGGATGCACTGTTCCATGAGCTCCTCCACACACAACATCCCTCTTTACAGGGTTCTCCCACGAACAGCAGCAACACGTACAACAAACGAGGTGTGGGGGTGCAAGAGAAGCTCAGACACCTCCCATCCACCCACGTTGAATGACCGTAAAACGCGTGTCTTGATGCAGCAAGTCGCAAATAATCTACGTGGTCGAGTGGAGACTCACACACAGCCAACACCATGTTAGCATCATCTCCGTCTTTACACGGATCCCTTCTTGATGATGTTTTTGGTTAGTTTCTGTTTTGTGTTTCCACATACAGCCATCATTCAGCTTGTTTGAGACATGGGTTCACAAACTGCGTGCTCCTCGCCACGCCAACGCCATTTTTTTTCTGTTTTTCGGAAGGGGGGATTGATCAAGGGTTGTGGAGCTAATTCTTGTTTGTGCTCTGCTCAGTGGCAGGTGTAGAGATGATGATGGAAGAGAGTACGACGGAAAAAAAAAAAAACTCGCGGAGCAATCTAGTGATCCATCTCTCGGCCACCCAGCAGCAGCGGCCTCAAACAAACGGCACAACTCTGCCTAGTACAACGCGGGGAAGAAGAAGATTATTGGCAAGAATTGCTTGATCTCTCAGCGATCACAGCTCTTGGTTGGCTACACAACACAAGTGAATCTACGATTCTATATTTTTTCTCAAGGGGCATTTTTTGTTGTTTGTGTGTTGTTGTTGTTGTTGTTATTGTTGTTGTTGTTGTCATGAGTACGTTTTTTTTTTGATGGGTTATGTGGCGTGGCAACATTACTTTCCTGTAGGAGTCTTTTCTTTTGTGCTGGATCTCCTACATATTGGGAGCATAGATAGGCTGCTGCGAGATGCGCTTTGTGGGGGTGGGCGGCCACATCGTTTTCGCCCACCCGCCTCCACTCACGGAGTTCTGTGCATCAACAACCCCCAACACGTTTGTAGTGTGTGGTGGGATATGACCAGCAGACCAAAACCAGCAAGACGAACCGTCGTCACCATTTCTATTGTGCATGTGCCCAATACACCGGTGTTTCCACCTATGTGAACACCATCAAACAGAGTAGTAAGTACGAAATTGTATATCCCAGAAGCAGGTACACCACACAACACAACACAGCACATCTCCTCACGTCATCTCAGTGGCGGCTGAACTGCGGTGCTGTTGTGGATTGGTGTTCGATTGCGTGGAGTACGTTTCCGGCTTGTGTGGCGTTGGTACCGCACTCCCCAACCACTCTCCTTCACGTTGTGGGGTGGTGAATGAAGTGGGAGGTGGGGCTTTGTGTGGTGGCAGCACTCACTCGCGTAGTAGATTGATTCTGTGTGTTACCAACGTCGGGGTATCTGGCGTACAGTCATGCGTGAGTGTGGCGAGTCGGTCTGGATGGAGCGGCAGGTCGGTGTCGTAGCAACGTCCTCCTCCATTTAACATTGAGAGGAGCGCTGGATTGCTGTCATCTACACTGGCGCGTACTTTCTTCTTTTTATTTTCTTTTTTCGTGGCTGTTTCTTTTCCCATGCGGTTTGAGAGTTTTTTTTTCTCCTCCTCTCGTTTGTTGTTGTTGTTCCGTGCTATTCTGCTCCTCCGCCACTTCCTTTCTCCCCACTCTTTTTTTATATCTTGTTGTTGGTTGTTATTGTTGTTGTTGTTGGCTTCGTCGGAGGAGAAACACTCCTTCAGCAGTGCTGCGGCAGATGCAGGCTTCTTCCTTCTTTACGGACGACGGGGCAGTTGGATTGAGCTACTCTCCATTGACCCGTTGCCCATTATTCCCCCCAACACCGTTTTCAACGCATGCTTCCTTGCCATCTGCGTATCTACCATCGCTGCTGTTGGTGTGGTTCTTGTTCTTTGCTGTCGTTATCATTGTTCGTGCGTCGTTTTGATTGTTGTTGCTGCTGTAGTTGTTTTGTTACTTTATTGGGAAGACAGGAAGACGTGTGTGTAAGGAGTGGGGTGTACAAGGGCGTACCTTTCCCTCACGGGTGAAATCGTGGGCAACGCCAACCATGTACATATGTACAGCCTCCCCCCTCCCCCTCCTCATATATATGCGGTATTCACGTACATGTATCTATATGCCTACTATTGCTGGCAGGTGTTGTGTGCGCCGCAGCTACCTAATGGGAGGGTCCTTTTTTATTGTTGTTGTGCCACGCCAAACACGTATTGTCGTGGGGGCAAGAGAGCAGTCGGAGCGCCTCCGTGAAAAAAAAAACGTACAGAATCCATTCCCATCTTAATTGCTTGTTCGCGCCTTTCCGCTAGTCAGCCAGGAGAGATCGAGATACCGCGAGGAATGTGGATCGCCCGCAACGTTTCTTTCCTTCGGACTACATGCGTGGAGCGGATCCAGCGTGAATGAAGCACCTCCCCCAGTGAGTGCATGGCTCTCACACAAACGTCATCTGATTCCAAGCGATTCCATGGCGGTTTACCGCTACTCCTCCCATGTGGTTCGATGATACCCACACATTCACGACACACCCTAACTCAGAAGGAGTCACAACCACACTGCATCAATCACCCACCTCCCTCTCCTAGCGCCTCTGTGTGTGGTGTTGGTGTGTGCGGAATAAGGGAGTGAGCATCGTAGGGTTTTTGAATCCATCTCCTGTTTTTTTTTCTGAATTCTTGTATAAAAAGAAAAAAGATTGTTCTTCGTTGTGTATCTTCTATCAACTTTTTGTTTCTCTGTTGTTTCCCTCCTAATTGTAGTGGAGGTACGATGGTGCCAACACCTTGAAGGTCTCTCATGGCGCCATTAAGCGTGAGGGAAACACCTTCGTCGTGCTTGTCTGGTGGATCTCTACCCCGCCTCATGAGTGGTCTGGATGGAGTGAGTGCCCTGTGGTGTGGTTGCCTGTCGTGGTGAAGAGCTGTTCGATGCCACGGGACCCTCCTAGTACACTCGCTCCACGCACACATCTCAACTATCTCTCCCTCCTCCCTCTCTCGTATGATGCCAGATCATGGCATGCGCTATTGGATGTGGATGCCATGCCTCATTTGAATGTTGGTGGGGGGAGCTCTCTTTCTCTCTGACACCGTTGCTGCTCTCGTTCGGCTCGGGTTCTCCTTGACTACCTGACCGAGACCCCAGCACTCTTCGTTCGCTGGTGATGGCAAGGATGCGGGCGTGGGAGGTTTTCATTCTGCACAATTCCTGTGCTTCGGTACATTTCTGCTTTATCTTGTTGTTTTGGGAGCTCCCTTAATCCATCCTTCCGTGTGTTCTTGTGCTATCTTCAGGGCTCTTTTTTTTGGTGCTGTCACAGCATGTTGTGTCAGGTGGCTGAGTGCCTGAGCTTCGATACAAAATGTTGTTATTGTTGTTGTTGGTTTTGTGGTTGTCTCGAGCGGAGTTGTCAGGAGCGCTGAGCAACCCGGCACACCTCTCGCTGGAGAGGTGAATGACGCTGAGTTGCAGCATGTTGATGCTCGAACAAATACAAGAAGAAAATGCCTACACAGAGAGATGGATCAGCACACCATCGAAAACAATCATGGCTGTACCGAGAGAGATGATTATGCATCATCGGCCACTTCTTGTGGTTCCTATTTCATGGGTGCAGTCGGCGTTTTTTTTTTTTGCTCCTTCGGTCATTCTCGGTGGGCCATTCTCTCTCCAGAGAATTCGCTGACATGAATGATGATTCACTGCTGCTGCTCCACAGATTGTGGTGCTCAACCCCTGTCAGCACACCTCCTCCTCCTCCTCCTCCTCTCTCTCCCCCTCTTCACTACACACTCTAGCAGGTACACATTAGGCTATTGCCATTGGGCTAATGCATGAGCAGCACCGACCACCATTTCAGCCCTAAGTATTCATTGCCCATTTACCTTGCATCTTACAACAAGTACGTTGTCTGTACCCTCTCATACTCACTCTCTGTGTAAACGCATCAAAGTCCGCTCAACTATACTCACCTGAGCACATATACAATAACCACACGAAGGAGCATCTTACTCCTGCTCCTGTGAAAGGGTGGCGTGAAGGATGGCCAGTGGAGGAGAGGTGTTGGTGGAGCGTCTGACAGGCCATGCCGTGGTGCAGCCTGAGCTGCTGTGCGTCAGCGATGCTCCATCGCAGTTTATCTACGCCCTGCGTTCATCTTGCGTAGCCCTCGTCCGCTTTGGCACCTCCACAAGCAAGACAGAGGACGGCTCCCACTCAACGAAGGAGGCCTACTCCCGAGCCATGATATCCTACGCCTGCAGCAGCAGCAGCAGCAGCAGCAACAAGGACGAGCCAACCACGGTGGAGGTGTCAAGCCTCTTGTCTCTCCCAACCAATGACGTGGACGTCTTTATCTGTGTCGGAACGTCGGAGAGCGGCCTGTTTATCGTGGATCTTCCGCGCTTTCTTGCACGGTCAGTGAAGGAACCCGGCAGCCACAAGGAGATTCGAGGTAGCTTTGGCATCTCATGTAGGCTGCCACTGCGGATGCTCGGTGAGAATATACGCGCCATGCGCTTGCTCCCGATGCAGGTACCAACCTCCTCCTCCAGCCGTCATCCCACATTGGTGGTGCTTCTCTCAGAGCGCCAATTTGAGGGAAGTCGCTCCTCCAAAGGGTCAGAGCAGCTCCTCTCCGTGATGGATGTGGCAACACGCACTTTACTGTGGCAGCAGGCCACCAACCTTGCCAAGCGATCGTGGAACTCCATTGGGGTTGTTGCGCCAAGCTCCACCCCGCCATCGTGGCTCGGCTTCGTCGCTTGTGGCCCCCAAGCCCTTCACGTCTTCCACATAACGGCGGAGCTGAAGAGCCACACATCCACCTCCAGCAGCAACTTCCTCACTCGGCAGCGCAGTAGCGGCAGTTTTCATGACTCGGGCAGCTCAGCCGAGCTGGTGGCCCTCAACATTCCCGATGCCCAGACGGCTGGCGTGGTTGAACGCTGGCAGCTTTCCTCAGTGCGCACCACCGTGGCGGACCTCATCAAGGAAATGCGCGATGAAGTATTCACCTCGGTGGTGGTGATGGAGGGTCTGGAGGATAAAGATGGTCGTGAGTTCTACGCCCTTGCCCTCTCCTCCACAGGGATGCTCTTGGCCGTGGACGTGAAGAACGGCTCCGTTGTGCGCTGGATGGATTGCCGCTTGGCCGCACCCCAATGGCTCTGCCTACACCACGGCCGCCTGATGGCCGTTGGCGCCGTCGCACGCCTCTTTGATGCCACGAGCTGGACCCCGATTGGCAAGATGAAGCCGTCAGCCACGGGCAGCGCCGCCACCTCACGTCATTTGAGCTCCAGCCCCTCCTTCAGCTCCTTCGTCTCATCCTCTGCCCTGCCGAACTTCGCCTACGTGGCGGGCGGCATGTTAGGTACCGACCGCATCCTCCTCTTCGGTGCACGTGGAGATATCGCCATCTTCCACGTGATACGCCGTGCTCCAACGCCCGAATCCGGCGGCGAGGCATCGTGGTCCATACGCCCCCTCACCGCCGTGAAGGCCTCCGTCGTGGTGCCACACGCCGCGGAGGTTAAGCTGGTCTGGCTGCCCACGGAGCCTGATCTCTGCCATCGTAGTGGCCTTGGGCTGTGGTCGCCCGAGGCGCTGCGTGTGTGGTCGCTCACAAGTGGCTGGGCCACACACTCCTCACACCTTGCTCAGCTTGTGGCCTACCACCGTGGTGCAGGAGTGGTTCTCACGTACAGCACCAACACCTTCCACCTCACCGCCTTTAGCCCAACACGGGGGTGGGCGCCATGCGCGGCGGTGCCACTCTCCGAGCCGCTCGTGGCGTTGAGTGGGGGGCTCAACCCGCGCGGCCGCCGCTGTGTTGGTCTTGTGGCCGACGGCGGCGCGCTGCTTCACCTCACCTGCCAGTGGGTGGAGGGCCACCTCTTGTTGGAGCCACAGGAGGTATACCCCCTTCCGGAGCACCTCCCTGAAGGAGCCCAGGTGGTGCTTATGGGGGAGGAGGAGGAGGGCATCCTGGCCATCACGTCTGAGGCTGTACTTGACTTGTCGGGGGAGGCCGCGGTGGTGCTGTATCGCTCTCCATCCGTCATTGCCTCCTTCGTTGTTGCCGGCCTCCACGCCGTCCTGCTCCTCAATCGGCGTGGTGAGGTGTGGCTGCTGCCGTGGCAGTTTCAGCAGCCCATGGCGCCAACACGGGTGCTCCGCCACTCTGGCATGCTGCGGGGTCTCTCCTATGACCCACCCCTCGACCTGCTCCTTGCCTGGGACCAGCATCAGGTGCTCGGGTGGAATGTGCCAAGCCTCCTCGCCGGAGGTGAAGAAGATGAGGAAGGGGAGGGGCCCAAGCAGCCCCCACCCGACGTGGTGCTGCCGCACGAAGGTGCCAAGGCGGTCATGGCCGTTGGTCTTGAGGTGGAGGAGGAGGAGGAGGCCACCACGGAGGATGTGGATGAGGATGAAGATGAGATGCGCTCTGTCAAGACGGTGGTCGTCGTGTGTGATGAGCGCGGTTTTGTGGCGCAGTACGCCGTTGGCACAGCTGTGCGGGGGGCGGGGTGGATGAATAGCCCGGGAACCCTTATGGCCCCACCATCGCCCGCCCCTCGCTCCCCGGTTGCGGTAGCACCCGCCGCTTCGGATGAAGAAGAGGTGCTGCCACTTCCCCACCGGCGTACGAGTGCCTCCATGACTCCCACCAACGCCGACCTCGCCGACCGTCTTCAGGCACTTTCTGGAATGTTTGAGGAGCAAAAAGAACGTCAGGAGCGCGATCACCCCCGACGCAGCTCCAGCGCGGATTGCCCCAGACGGCGGCGTGTGGTTGAGGATGATGATGACTTTGAGGAGGAGGCGGTGCCCCGCACGGCCCGGCCATCCTCCCGGCCGCGTGAGTTGGGCGATGGGCTGCGTCCGCGCCTTCCTCCATTGGCACCCAAAATGACGCAGCCGCTGCTGAGCCTTCCAGTACTGGCGGCGGCCACGAGCACAACGGCCAGCAGCGGGGATAAAGCGGCCTCGTCCACCCCTGTGGTGGGGGAGGCGGGTGCCATCCTCACGGGCATGAGCTGCTCCGCCCTCAACTTCGAGATCTCCGCCCTTACAATCGAGTCCCTGGCGGAGTTTGGGCGACGCGAGGGCAGGGGCATCGTCCCGCTGACCCATATTGGCAGCGGGGAGCCACTGCCCGCCTCCTCCGCGACGGAGCGCACCTCCACACGCGATGAAGATGCGGAGCGACGGCCCAAAGTTGCGATTCCATCCTTCTCAGATGAGGATCGCGTACTCCAGAGCGGCGCACTCCGAGGCACCACAGCGGAGCCACTAGCGTCGAGCTCCAATAAGAGGTTGGGCAGTGGCCTTCCCAAGCAGCTCCGTGCGTTGCGCACCTCCCTTCACGCCGTCACCAGGGCCATGGGGGAGGTGGCCTCTAAGAGCGCTGCGGCAACGCCGGAGGCGAGCGTGTGCGAGGCCCTCGACGGCAGCGGACTCGATGTGGTGGAGCTGGAGGAGCTCTCCCATCTCTTGGCCAGCGTCGCGCAGGCACTGACGGCACGTCATGAGAGTGTCGCGACCGTGGCTGCTGCTGACAATGTAGTTGCCAGCGATGCCACCAATGCATGATACCCAGGAGGGTCGGTTTTTTTTTCTGTGTGATTGAGGCAGATCCATGTGATGCCTCTGTTTCAGCGATTGAATCCAATATCCACGACATCTTGTTGCTCCCCCCGCTCAAGGTCCTCCTTCTCCCGACCACCAACATCTGTTGGCGCGCGTACGGTTGCCAACGGAACCACAGCGGTCCTTCGTCTGCTTGGCATACTCACATTCATGTACATACCCCCCTCTCCTTGTTACTCTTCTCTCCTAGGCTGAAAGTTGCCCACAGGGGGGGGGGATTATTTCATGGATGGTGCCTCAACGAGCGGGGCCACGACGCAAGCCGCTCGGCTCTTCGTGACGAACATCCCCAAACACCTCACTCGCGAAGAGGCCATCGCCTTCCTCTCGGGCATCTGCTCAGACATGGTCAGCACAAGCGTCCTCCGTGGGGCGGGAAGTCATGGGCACAAGGGCTGTGGTTACCTCTGCTTTGGCTCGCACGTCGCTGCCGTGAAGGCTGCACGCGCTCTGACGGATGCGCCGGTTTCATGGCCATCCACGGAGGGGGAGCCCGTCATGGTGCGTCTAGCCGATGATGAGGGCAGCTCGGCTACACACATGGAGTCCCTGGAAGGTCGGCCGCTTCCACCACCTCTGTGTCTGCGGCATCCATTTGCGTGCTGCGCCTTTGTGAGTAGCTCCTTCAATATCAATGAACTGAGTGAGTCAGTGGAGCTCCTTTCACCCGCTGTTGTTGTGGGTGGTGCGCCACAAATGTTGGCGCAGGCACCCTCGAGGGTTGTCTGCTTTCCTTCCTCATCTGCACGAGATGAAACTGTGCAGCATCTCCCCAACTTCCTTGCCCGTTGTGGCCCGCCTTCGCTGGCGGAGCTTCTCATCAAGCCCACAGTCCCTCTGACCAGCCCATCTACAGGCTCCGCCAATGGCCGAAAACGGCCTCGAGCACCGGTGGAGACCTCTCCGCCACACTGGCAGCCACTCAATCCGGCCGAGGCTCTCTTGGAGCTCCGTGAGCTCTTTGAGGGGCGGGGTCGCGTGGCGGTTAAGGATAGCCACGGAAACGTTGCAATTCTGCGTCTTCCCACCTATGTGGAAAGCCTGGAATAGTGCTATGGGAAACGTTGCAATTCTGCGTCTTCTCACCTATGTGGAAAGCCTGGAATAGTGCTATGGGCGCACACCCATGATGGTCTTAGTGTTCGGTGTACTCACACACGCAGACACACAAGTATACATGATTTGTTATCTGGGCGAGCATCACAACTCTGCTTCATATGATGCTTTCATCAGGCCTTCCCCTTCTTCTGCTACCTCTTTCTTGCTAGGATTTCTCTCACCCCTCCTACACACCGGCACCTGCACTACTGCTGGGGGTGGAGCTAGTGGCCAACACAACACATACCTCACCTAATACGTGAGGACACAAGTGGGGGCACCTTTTGCCCATTTTCGCTTCATTTTTTGCCGAGACAGAACTCTTTTCTCTCTCCGCTTCCTCTCTCACAAAACACACACACACGCAGTAAGCCAAGGTCAGGGAAGGAAGCAGTACGTCGCTGCCCCGCCGTAGCCCGTTGACCTCAGCTGACCTTTTTTCTCCCCCTATTCACCAGCTTACCCTCCGTGCACTCTCCTACGCCCTGTGGCCGCATATCTATTGTATCTGCGCAACGAGACCGTCGCGGTGGTGGGTGCATCAGAGACCTGATTGCCCTCCGTCGTTCCAGCTCGCTCTGGATCTACTCTCCCCTTACTCAAAGCTCCTACCCTACTACCCTACTACCCTACTTCGTGGTGGTGGCTTGACGAAGGCTGCCGCTTGCACCTTCAATCCTCCTGAATATCTTCGACTGCGGGTGCCATTGCGGACAACTTGAAGAGTGTGTGTCGATCGAAGAGTTTTTTTTTGTTTTTTGCGGCCGTTCAGACATCTTATTCTTGTTCTTGTGTGAGGGACCTGAACCACCGTCGCAGTTCCACACCAGCACCATCATTGGCAGCACACACACACACTCTCTCTCTACTGCAACAGCAAACATAAAGTACTCAAGATGTGTGATTGGTGCCGCGCATGCTGCTCTGGTGAGGAGGAGGACCCCGATCGTGAGGTGATCATCTACATGAACGACCGAGAAGCCAACGCCCCCTTTGAGTACCCCAGCAACTACATCGTCACTTCCAAGTACACGTTGTGGTCCTTCCTACCAATGGCGTTGGCCATGCAGTTCACGAAGGCTAGCAATGTATATTTCCTCATCAACATGATCTTTTCCTTGATTCCTGGTGTGGCTCCTGTGAGCCCAGCCACCGCCATCGCCCCACTCTGCTTTGTACTGATTGTGGCGCTCATCAAGGAGGCAGTGGAGGACATTCGCCGGCATCAGGCAGATGATAAGGCCAACGATATTCCTGCCGAAGTCTTGGTTGGTGATAAACTGAAGTCGGTTCCGAGCAGCAAGATTGTGGTGGGTGACATCATCCGCGTGAACATTGGTGAAGAAATTCGTGCAGACATGCTCCTCTGCGCCAGCTCCGTGGTGGAGGGCCAGGCATTCATTGATACCTGCAATCTAGATGGCGAGACCAATCTCAAATCACGACGAGCGCTTGAGGCAACGTGGGGCCTCTGCTCCGAGGAGGCGTTCCTGTCAGCCAAGATGGTGGTGCGTACGAAAGCTCCAGACCCTGGCCTGCTCTCCTGGGGTGGCGTGGTGCAGTACGACGGGAATGAGCTCGCTGTCTCACTTGACCAGTTTATGTATCGTGGCTGTGTCCTGCGCAACACTGACTGGATCTGGGGCGTCGTGCTCTACGCCGGTGTAGATACCAAGATGTTCCGCAACCTCAAGGAGAAGCCACCCAAGTCCTCCACCCTAGACAAGCGCCTGAATTGGGTGATCATCGTCATCTTTGTTGTTCAGAACATCTTTCTTTTTATTGTGTGCTCCTTGGCGTGTTGGTTCAACCACCAACACAAGGACTACTGGTATATGGAGTACTTCATCAACTACTACACTGGAATCACACTGTGGGGCTATCGCTATCTGTCCTACTTCATGTTGTTCAGCTACTTCATTCCAATCTCACTGTTCGTGACGATTGAGCTGTGCAAAGTGGTGCAGGCACACTGGATGCGTGTGGATGCGGAGATGATGGAGTACATGGATGGTCGCTGGCGGCACTGCACGCCCAACACCTCCAATCTTAATGAGCAGCTAGCATTGGTGAAGTTCATCTTCAGTGACAAAACAGGCACCCTCACGGAGAACGTCATGAAGTACAAGCTAGGAGATGCCCTAGGGGTGCCCATTGATAGGGATAGCTTGACCGACGTAGCTAAGCGGCTGCGTGGCGGAGGGGCATCGGATGAATCCACGGCGCTGCTGGAGGAGTACTTTCTGGCCTTGGCGCTCTGCAACACCATTCAGCCCTTCCGCGATGAGGACCGTGAAGGTGGCATTCTGTACGAAGGTAGCTCCCCCGATGAGATTGCCCTTGTAGATACCGCTTCTCAGGTGGGTTTTACCCTTGCCAACCGCACAACACGCACAATGACCATCACCCGTGGTGATGTGGCCTGCGTGTTCAACATTCTCGCCACACTAGAATTCACCCCGGAGCGTAAAATGATGAGCATCATTGTGGAGGACCCCAACACACGCAAGCTCACCCTCTATAACAAGGGCGCCGATAGCTTCGTGCTACCCCAACTTAGTCGAGACCCCAAGGTTCAATCCGATGCCGACGCCGCGGTGGGCGTGCTCAAGGAGATGTCCTCGGAGGGCCTGCGCACGTTGATGGTGTGTGCCAAGGACATCACTCGAAGTGAATTTGATGCGTGGAATGCACGCTTCATGGAGGCAGGAAAGCTGCTCCAGAACCGTGCGGAGGAGGTGGATAAGGTGTGCCTAGAAATGGAGAAGGACATGCGTCTCATTGGCCTCACAGCCATTGAGGATAAGCTGCAGGACCAGGTGCCAGAGACCCTGAGCTTCTTCCTGAGTGCGGGTGTGGTGATTTGGATGCTAACGGGTGACAAGCGTGAGACGGCCGTGACGATTGCCGCCACCTCCACTCTGTGCGACCCGAGGACGGACTTCATTGACCACGTAGACCTCGGCTCTCTCGACCCGGAAGATGACAAGGCCATTGAGAAGGTGCGGGATGACCTACACGTGGTTGAGCAGCACCTGAACCTTGCCGGGACGGAGGAGGAGCGGAAGTGCACCCTGGTGATTGATGGGCCCGCCCTCACTGTGGCCATGGAGAACTTCGCAGAGAAGTTTTTGGAGATTTCAGAACGCGTGAACTCCGCCGTGTGCTGCCGCTTGACTCCGATTCAAAAAGCCAACGTCGTTCACATGTTTCAGACCGCCTCCGGGCACACCGCCTTGGCCATTGGAGATGGAGCCAATGATGTGTCCATGATCCAGGAAGGTAAGGTTGGGGTGGGCATCATGGGCTTGGAAGGAGCACAGGCTGCCCTGGCGGCAGACTATGCCATTCCCCGCTTCAAACACCTCCGGCGCCTGTGTGCGGTGCATGGCCGATATGCTCTGCTGCGCAATGCCACTTGCATCATGGTGAGCTTCTACAAGAACATCACCCTCTCCCTCTTGCAGTTCATCTTTGCCTGTTATGCTGGATACTCTGCCCAGACCCTCTTCGACGGTTGGCTCCTTACCTTCTACAATGTTGCCCTGACGAGCATCACCCCTTTCCTGACGGGCATCTTTGAAAAGGACCTCCCCGAGGACGCCCTCATGGAACGCCCGAAGCTCTTCACCCCACTTGCGGATGGACTCTACTTCAACCCCATGGTCTTCCTGCGCTGGTCCATTGAGGCGACCGCACACTCCCTCGTGCTCTACTATCTCTCCATGCCCAAGACGCGTATGTTGGGTAGCTGGACCTCCAACATCGCGGGCGATGTGTGTGGTACGCTCATCTTCTGCGGCCTGATTGCGGTAGTCCTCACACGTTTTTGCATTGCAATTCGTTATTGGCAGTGGATTCAACTGTTGGGCGTCATCATCTCCATCGTTGCGCTCATTGTCTTTGTGGTGGTGTACTCCCTCATCCCATCCGTCATGGGTGATAGTAGCTTCTACTGGCAGCTCTTCAACCTCATGCGAGGAGCGGAGTTCTGGCTCACAATGATCTTCTACATTGGAACGGTACTAGTGGTGGACCTGAGCATTCTGCACTTCCAGAAGCGACTCTTCCCAACGATTCGAGACTTAGCTGAACGGGAGTACTTCGCATCGCGTCGCACGCGAAAGCACAATGTGTAGCTCCACGAAATGCATGATGATCCTGGTGGATCACACAGCTCGCCGACGTGCCATTTTCATGCTGCTTTTTAAAAAAACAGTGAAAACAACCAAAGACTATTGTTTCTGGAGGGTAGTACCTCTGTCCAAGTGCTGAATGAGGACTCCAACGAGGAATGGGCAATGGAGCAAGGGCGAAGCGCCATTCTTCCAGCCCACTACCCCCTCCCAAGCTACCCGCCTCACTTTGCTTCTGCGTGGACACCCATGGAGGCAGGCTGTGTGGCGTTGCTCTGTATTGTGCTCTCTTCTACTTGTTTATTGACGTTTCGCTTGAGAGACTCGGCATCAACACCCCCCTTAACTCCCGCCATGTTCGTGCCCTGTCCGTCGCCCCCTTGCGCTCATGCAATCGTCATTGTGCGTTCCTCTGGGTACGTATTGTGTGCGTTTGGGTGTTGGTGTGTTGAGTCGGTAGTGAAGCAACGGTTTGATCGATTCCCCATGTGTATTCCGTGGTGATTGTTGTGCGGCTGTCCGAGGATTGGTTCCTCTGATGTGTGCCCACAAATCACCGGTGCTCACTACCATCCCTACCTCCCCCTCCCCTCATCCCACCCCGCCGCCTTTGGAACACCCCCCTTCCCCTACCCACTCAACCCCGGACTGACCCAGCTTCACTAATCAGTGCCGCCCACTCTCGAGTAGCTCACGTTTGTTCGTGCGAGAGAAGGGGTGGCGCGGAGTGTGGCGTCGTCGTGGTTATGATAATTTTTGAGGCCGCGACTTGTATGTGGTCGAGGAGGGTACGTACAGCTTTGCTTTGCTTCCAACTCCCCAACCCCGTGGCTGCCGCAATCAAGTGGTCCCTATGGAATCCCATCTGTTGTCTTTCTGGGAGTTAAGTTGTTGTTGTTGTTGTTGCGCATCTATAAGGTGAAGCACTACGATTTTCTTTTACAAGTGTCCACCAGCGAGTACGCACTTTACACCTAAGTCTCCTTATGTGCACCATGACAGGTGTATTTGATGCACCGCTTCATGTACTCAATCGTTCTATTCTCTTCCTGTTGTATTTTGTTTTGCATGATTGAAGTTTTTTTTTCTTCCGTCGCGCTGTCGTGGGGACTTGATCCCCTCAGCGTGCTTTAGATAGTTGAGGAAGTTCACCCTTCGGCACTCTACCTGACCGTAGGTCCTGTTCTCCCATGTCCACCCTCTCTTATGAGGTGGAGTACCAGCAGGTGCTCAACGAGCTCAATGAGCTCAACACCGAGGATGCCTCCCTCGTCAAGCTCAACATCCGCGAAAGCCCCAAGGATCGATACAGCTTCTTCCTTCACACATGGGCAGCCCTGTACCTCCGCTATAGCCGATTGGCCTCACGCCTCTCCATCGTCCATGATCTTACTCTGCAGCCGCAGAAGATCCACGACGTGCGCACGCTGCTGGACAGCTGCCTCGCTCGTATGCTAGAAATCAAGGACTTCGTCGTGAAGGAGTGCGGTGACTTTCTTCCCCTAGACAACTTCATGATGGATCTCAAGCTCTCTCCCGAGCAGGCAGAGACCCCGGTACCTCCCTACTTCGTCCAGGACAGGGAGGAGGAGCTCCTTGAGCGACGCAACTACGTGCGCTCTCTGCAGGAGTTCTACGCTGACAACAACCCCGAGGCCCCCATTTCTGTGGCCTTGGCTTTGCCCGCTGCGCGCTCCGACCCCACCAAGGCGCTCGCCCCCATGGCGACGAAGAAGCCGCCACCGCCCCCACAGACGGATGAGTCGGATGAGCCCCTCCCACTTGAAGAGGCTGTCCGCGTACTTCAGATTTGTGAACGTGGCCGTCAAGCACGTCAACGGGCTCGCTTTCAGATGGCCATGTACAAGCAGCAGCAGCACGTTGCCCTTCACGGTCAGTCTTACAACACCGTGACGGGCAAAGACCGTGCGTCCACGGTGATTCAGAAGGTTGTGCTGGGCTACCTGGAGCGGAAGCGTGCGGCACAGCGCTACGAAGGGGAGAAGCACTTCCTAGGATTAGTTCCCGACCCGGAGGCCATGAGTGCCGAGCCTGGGCAAGCAGCGATGCGCCGAGCACAGGAACGCAAGGCCCGCCAGCGCATGAACCTAGCCGAGCTGCAGCAAAAGACGGCGCACATGGCCAGCCAGATTCGTGCCAAGGAGGGCCCCAAGTCGATGGAGGAGATGCTGGATGAGATTCTCATGCACATGACCTACGCACGGATGGAGTGCAAGGATGGCTCTGTGCCTGAGTTCCCCACCGCGGAGGAAGGTGGCAGCCTCAAGCTCCTCGGTAAGTTGGGTGGACCCAAGAGCGGTGGCAAGCGCCGTTCTCTAGCGAAGCGCCGAAGCCGCTCGTTCAGCGTCAATAGCGGCGCAACGGGCGGGGCCAACACCGAGACCAACACCGCCGCGGGGGATGGGGGCACGGCGGCAAATCAGTCCTCCGCCCGACGCAACAGCAACGCCACCCAGGCCAACAACGCCAGTGTGGGGGAGAGCAAGTCCGTGGCGGGTGGGGGTGGTGGCAAGAAGAAGAAGAAGAAGGAAGAGGAGAAGTTTGGTGAGCCCGTGCCGCCCTCAGTCCTCTGGGGGAACATGGCAGAGGCCAATGGCCGCTACGACACCTTGTGGCGCGAGAAGTTCGTGAACTCGTACCTTGGCAAGGGTGACTTGGACCAGCCAGCCGATGAAGGCATGATCCGTCAGCAGTTGCTGGAGGGGCCATGTGGCATCGTCTCGGAGCTTCGCAAGTGCGTCGATGAGCTTGTCATGATGGAAGTGGCCAACCTCAAGGAACGACTGGAGCTGGAGAAGAATGCCAAGCGCAAGAAGAAGAAGAAGGCGAAGAAGCCCAAGAAGCCAAAGAAGCCTCGTCTGAAGGACCCCACCAAGGGCGTGGATCTCGAGACACAGTTCAACACCCTCATCTTTGACAACAAGGTGCAGCTACCCCCACAGGATGTTCGTGTGGCTCACTTCATTGGCCCTGAGAATGTGATGGCCACCCCACTAGACGCAGCACTGCGTTCCGCCGCACCCGATGAGGCCATCAAGAAGAAGTGGCAGCGTATTCTCCGCAACTGGAACGACAAGATTGCTGAGTCACTGCGCATGAAGAAGGAGGACTTTGAGGCCCTCTTCGCCAAGTTCCAGGGAGAGCAGGCCAGCTGGCTCTACACCCCTTCTGCGTGGCAGATCCGCAATGCCATCAAGGACTATGGCGTGCTTCCATTGGGCTCCCAAGTCGTCCATGATCTTGCCCCACATGCCTCCACGATGCTCCTCTACGGCTTCCCACATAGCGGCAAGAGCATGATGACCTACGCCCTGTGCAACGAGTCCGGGGCCAACTTCTTCAACCTCTCCCCGGCCAACTTCCCCGTTCTCAAGGGCATCGCCAAGGCCATTCAGCTGGTCTTCTACGTGGCGCGCATGAAGTCCCCCTCCGTCATCTACATTGAGAATGTGGAAAAGATCTTCCCTGAGCGTCGTCGTGGTCGCAAGAAGGACCCCTTGGCAACCCGCGGCAAGAAGATGAAGAAGGAGCTTCTCAAGTCCATGAAGACCCTGCAGCCCACCGACCGTGTGTTGGTGGTGGGTGCAACCAGTGCCCCATGGCAGTCCAAGAACCTGCCCTCCTTCTTCCAGCGGGCAGTGTACTTCCCCTTGCCCGACTACGCCACACGTCTGGAGCTTCTTCAGTCCTTTGTGCGTCAACGCCTGCCCGAGTCTACGACGGAGATTCCCTTCTCCGCCGCGCTGGAGCACATGGCGTACATGACCGATGGCCTCTCGGTTGGTCAGCTGCAGCAGCTCGTGGAGCGCACTCTTCACCCTCGTCGGGTGGAGCGGTTGAGCCAGCGTCCTCTAGAGGCGGAAGACTTCGTGCCTGCTCTATCCATCTTGAAGGCACCAACGAAGGAAGATATGAAGTCGATGGAGAGCTTCCACCACACGCTGCCAACGCACATGCGCCGAGCAAATCCACCGGAAGACTTCCTGGATGAGGAAGAAGCTGAAAAACGAGCCAAGCAGAAGGGCGGTAGCAGCGGTAAGGGCAAGAAGCCTCCTCCAAAGAAGAAGTAGCTGAGGATCCTGAGCACGTGATATGGTGCCCCTCTCTCTCTCTCTTGTGTCGTGCGGCTTGTGATGTACAGTGGATTGGATGTAGTAGATTGAGCGTCTTTCGCACCAACCAATGACCCACCCTTCATAATCTGATATAAATCATCATGTAGTTCTGAATTGATATCCTGCTTGTTGTTGATCATAATGACCCCACCCACACCCCTCTGTCTTGTTGTCAGCCCAACACTTTGTAGTGAAACACCACACCGACACACCTATCGACGGCATTCGTAGGGCAATGAGCCACAACGACGTGTGGCATGTGAAGGATGAGGATGTCATCGGCTTCAGCGCCATGCGGGCCATTCCTCCACCTCCAATTTCCGAAGAGGTTCTCCATGGTGAGCGGCACAGCCTGACGCACACGGTGTTGGTGGTGGACCTTGATACACTGCACCACGTCCCCATCGCCTCTCTCAAGGCGGCGACTCTGCTCAGTCGGGGGAACGTGCTCGTGATTCCCGAGGTGGTGGTTGATCTCCTCGATAGTCGAGACAAGAAGCACCGCTACACCTCGCTCCTCAACCCTGTGGATGAAGAGATTTTGCAGAATCTCAAAACGGCTCTCTTGAAGGAGAAGGACCGCCTGTGCCTTCACCTGCAAAGAATCACGGAGTACTGCCAGTGCACGCAGTGCAAGGCCATGTCGTGGAGTATCAGCAACGCCCCAGCGCTCATTGCTTCTTGTGCGGCATACTTTGCCAGTGGTGATGGGAGAAAGGACGGGATGGAGGTTGTGATTGCAACGAAGAGTGAGGCAGTGCGTCGAGCTGCCGAGAAACATGGACTACGTGCGGACTCATTCAACACCCTCATTGGCGTATGACCACTGCTGGTGATGTGAGGCTGGACGTGTTGTGCAGGACTCCACCCACACGCACATCAAGCCTCATCGGCGCGTCATCACGGACAACACGACACCTCACCATTCACAGATGTGCTGGACGGGGGAACACACACCACCCCACTCCCCTTTTCGCCCTTCTGGCGGACTTTCTTGTCGTTTCCTTCCTCACTGCTATTCTTAGGGGTGCTCTTCTCATGTGTGTTTTGATGACTTTCCACAAGAAGATGCGTGCACCAACCGCAACCGTCATGACGCACCTTCCTTCTCTCTTCATCTCTCCTACGTATAGGTATTCCACATTGAGTTTGAAGGGTGTGGGTACTTCGTCCTCCTCCTCCTTCTGCCTGCTCTTGCCACTTCCTCAAGCGTCGCCGCTATCCCTATCAACGTCAATCACGTTCTCATCCACACGTTGAGATTGACCTGAGTGGAGAGTGCGAAGAGCAGTACACTCCCTGTCTAATCACCCTCCCCCCACTCTCTTTTATGGCTTCAACAAAGAATGAGTAGCCCGTGGTGGAAGTGGCCCTCCGCGGCCCCGGCAGCTGACCCAAATGTGGAGCAGCTGCCATCTTCCCAGCTCCGTCAGATCCCAACCTACTCGGGTGAGGTGATGCACTTCGCCCTTGGTGTGGAGCCCTCCTTCAATGTGTCGGTGGCTCCCCCGTCCCTCCCCAACAACCCTGCCGCTTTCTTCCCTTACTACGTGGGGGATGGAGGCGGTGGATCCTCCCTGGAGTACCCCACGCCAACCATGACGGAAACCGCTTCACCCGCGGTCCCGTCTTCTACACACAACACCGCCAAAAGATCGAAGTCATCCGCTGCGGCGAGCTCCCTGGCCCGACTTCAGGCCATGGCAGTCGTAAGCGAGGGCTTTGCCGGCAATGAAGATGTCACCCCACCTCGTCAATCGCCACGCCTCGGCGTTGGGCACCACTCGCCACAGTCCCCGCCACGCTCCATCTTCACCGGCAATGAGGAGGAGGACTACGGTCCACCCCTTCAACTGGCGATGAGTAGCGATGTCGGGGCTGAGGCCACACCACCACGTGCGCTCCCCATGGGCCGCCTCCGCTCCTCCGCCGCCCAACATCGGGCAACGAAAGGGGTGGCGGATTGGGCCCGTCTCGCGGGTGCCGAGGTGGAGGTGGTTAGTGCTGCTCCCGCACGACGCCAAGCCAAGGCTGCCGTTTCCACCACCACGGCGCCACGGGCACCTCCCAAGGCCCGGGTCGCTCCCGTCAAGACCTCCACGCGAGCATCGGCCCTCAAGGCCATGAGTGGGGGCGCCGCTGCCACCGTCGTTGACGTTGCGGCACCAACAGTGGTTGTGGCTCCTGTAGCCTCCCTACTTACCTTCTCTCCTGGTACCTCCCCCGCCAAGGCCAACCAACGAGTCAAGGCTTCGCCAAAGAAACAGCCCACGGCGGTGTCCAAACGAGCTTCTGCGCCACCCTCTGCGGGTAGCAGCCCCGCTTCGCTGAAGCGTCTCGTCAAGAAGGCGATTGCCATACCAGAGCGATCTCACAACGGGTCTGAGCCGCCGGAGGAGATGCGACGTGCGGAGGAGGTCTACGAGTTCATCCAGCGCCACGTCCCGGCACCCGTCACCGCCTCCCCGCCCAGCCCGAGGAAGACGGGAAAGATGGCGGCCGCCACGCAGCGCAGGGAGGCTCCTGGTGGAAAGCGTGGTGGGGCGGTGCCCCCATCCAATTCCGCCCCAGCCACGGTTGCTTCCAACTCCATGGGTGGTGGTGGGTCCACGCGTAAGAGTCGCCCCATTTGCCTGGTCTTTGACACCTGCTCCTTGCTGGAGTCTGACCCCGGCGTCCTCAACCTCGTCGCGGAGAAGTGGCTGCTGGCCTTTCCCTTCACGGTGCTTGACGAGCTGGACTCCATCAACAAGGGGCAGCCAAACGGAAAGGCGGGCGCCGCTCCGCCAAGCACCTCTCGCAAGGGGAAGGCGGCGGGGGCGGATAGCGCGGAACGTCGGGAGTGGCGCGCACGCCGGGCGCGGGAGGTGCGGGACTGGATTCGCTCCGCCCTCATTCGCATGCCACAGGCCGTCTTGGTTCAGCGGCGGGCGGAGGTGGTTGTGGGCTTCAATCGCCCTGGGCAGTCCAACGACGACTCCATCCTTGGCTTTGCCGTCTTCCTAAAGAACCACTCGAGCTACCGTGGCACGAAGATCCTCTTCATAACCGAGGACAAGATCCTCTCCATCAAGGCCATGACAGAACTTGGGAAACACGTGCATGGGTACGCAGAGGTTAAGCGCATGGTGGGGGTGAAGTAGGTTGATGATGATCAACTCCGATCCGTTTAAGCAGCATGAATGGAGCAGATCCCCCTTTGGGTGGTGCTTGGGGATGAAGAAGCACTGGCGGATGGGTGGAAGCACCCCTGCAACCTGTGATGGTGATTGCTTCCGCATAATACACACACGTGTCATTCTCTCCCTCGTGTACCAAGGAGCTTTGCAATATACATAGCGTCGAACCCATCTCCCACAGCCCAACCTCTCTCATCATCATCATTGGGCGAATGCTTGAGTAACTGGGTGTACCAACACAACAGCAACTTATCCCGAACGAACAAGAGGTACCCGGGAATCATTGAGTGGAGCGAGCTTGGACTAGATTCACACACACACACATACACAATACATTCCTCTCCCCATCAACTACTACTGCGTGGAGTAGGGCTCATGAAGGTACCGTGGCTACCACTCTACGTGGACATCTTCACCGCTACCGCAACGGGTAGCGATGTGGATGAACGGGTCTTCATACTCTCGCACTTCCACACCGACCACACGCGCGGTCTATCTCCCAGGTGGGATGCTGGCAGGCTACTCTGTACCCGGGTGACTCAAGTACTACTCACGGAGCGCTACGGACCAAGTGTGGGGGCAAGAACCACTGCACTCCCCTTTTGGGAGCGCACACCGCTCCTCGTGGGGCCCTCCATGAAGGACTCAGTGGATCGATCCCAGACAGCTGCGCCAACAACGGTGTTTTTGACCCTTCTTCCTGCCTACCACATTCCGGGCAGCTGCATGTGCTACTTTGAGACCCCACATGGCAATATCCTCTACACCGGAGACATGAAGTTTGACCATCGTGCTCGTCAGTGTCTGGCACCGTTCTTTGCTACACACACAGTGGATCATCTCTACGTGGATGATACCTGGCTTCATCTCGGTTGGGCAGTTGATGTGGATCCTCCGCCTAGCCACGGCGCCGCATCTTCCCTCACCACCCCAAGTCCACTTTGCGGAAGCACAGCAACAAGCATCAGCAGCGGGCACCATGTCCTTTGCAAGCTCCTCAACGAGGAACAGGTGGAGGAAGCCATCACGGCGATTCAAAAGCGAATGGAGAGGAAGATGGTGGAGTCATCGCGGTCGATCTCCACTTCCTCCGTCCCAGGGCAGCCACCCTATCGTTTGCTCGTATACTTGCACAACCAATTTGGTAAGGAATGGCTCGTCCAGCGCCTTGCCATGCGTCTTGGTACACGCGCACTCATTGACGTCGATCGCTACAACCGTCTCGAGCAGGTTGTGCGTGCCATGGAAACCGAGTTTGATGGGATAGTGCCTTCACAGGAAGAGCATGAGCAGCAGGGTGCGGCCAACCCATGTGCCTGTCGTTGGAGGGCCTTGGGTGGTGAGGCCACGGTCTACCATCGTTTGAGCATGACCCACTTTTCCGCCATGGACGCGACTCGTGAGCCTCGCTTCGTGGAAGAAGCCCGCAATGGACTGAAGTCAGCTCCCCACCCTGGATGCCTTCCACAGGAGCGTGAGGCCCCCCTCATTGAGGTTGTGGACAGTCGCAAGTTGTTGGCTCAACGCATCGAGTCCCAGGCAGCAACCCCGCACTACGGATTGATCATGTCTGGGTGGGCAAGCCGACGGAGGAACCAGTCCAGTCTTGACACCTCCTCCATGGTGTGGCACATGCCCACGACGCTGCACTCATCCCCACAGGAGATCATCGACCTCGTTGCGCTGCTCCGCCCGCGTTCTGTGACCCCACTTCACGAAGGATCGACCCGTGGGGTGGTGCTGATGCAGCGCCTCGGGCCGTACCTCCGCCAGCCCTTCGTGAATGAGCTGCCGAGTGACTCCACCGGCGGAGCCTCATTGGGGGCCGATGATCCAGGAAGCCGGCCGAGCATTCAATGGACCTGCCCGCTACCGGTTGTTCCACCCGCCGCCTCAGGTGGCCGAGAAGAGCGTGAAGGGAACCCAAAGGGCTATCAGATGCCTTTCGTGGCAGACATCGATGCAGAGGATGTGCTTCTCTCCTGCCATGACTCCTCGGTCCCATGCTGGCGGTGGTCCACCATGGCAATGGCAAACTCCGCAGAGACGCACAAACGTGGACGAAGTGCAGATGCGTTGACGAGTTCAGCCACCTCCAACAGGGTGATCTCCCTTGGAGACTTGGCAGACACCCTTTCCATGCCTACACACTGAAGACACACAAAAGCATCTACCCCTCCCCCTCCTCTGTCGCACAGCACCAACCCTGTGTATCTATGAATCAGCAACAATCTCTTCATCCTCCTTGTGTTTCACTATCCATCTTCCTTTGATTTATGTTTTTTTTGCAACACACATGTGTAGTCATTCAACGCAGCGACGATGACTGAACCGCACGACAATGAGCTCATGGAGATTGAGGAGGTTGCCGTCTCCGACGGAGGTGTTGCCCGCTTTGCCGCTGTGGAGGTGAAGAGCGGCGAGGAAAAATTTACCATCAAATTTGAGTGCCCTGGCAAGCTGATGCGCTTTGACGAGGGAGAGAACCAGTGGAAGGAGCGTGGCCAGGGTACGGCCAAGATTCTTCAACGGAAGGACGACCCACGGAAGCACATGTTCCTCTTCCGCCGCGAACACATTGGCAAGATTGCCGCCCAGCACTTCCTGGTAAAGGGCATGACGGCCAAGATCCACCCCAGCAGCGCTAAGTGCGTAACTTGGTCTGCCTTCAAGGACTTCACGGATGACGAGGTTGGTTATCCGGAAAACTTTGTGCTTCGTCTCGCCACCACCGAGCTTGCCGAGTCTGTTGTGAAGGAGATCCTGGATGCGGTGGCGCAATCCCCGGTCTAAGTGCAGGTGGTGATGATGCCCTCCTAATGATCCATGCAGAACGATCGCTACGTGGTACCTCTTGTGAGGCACCAGGAAGCGCTAACAGATGCACCTCATACTCTCCACGCGGATGAGTTTCGTCTCCTTTTCCACTTCAATGTTTATGTTCCATGTGTCTCCATCTAAACCACCCTTTTGTTGTATTCAAGCACCGCACACACACATTGTGACTCATCTTCTTGTGGTGTTATCGTAGACCGGCATCGTAGGTCCTTCATCCACACACAACACACACACACACACTTCATCTTCATTATGTACGGTGTTCCCCCTGGTGGCTATCCCCCCAATGGGCCTGGCTACCCAGCCGGTGGCGGTGGCTACCCTCCGCCTGGACCCAACTACGGCGGCTACGCACCCCAACAAGGAGCCATGGGCGTTCCGCCACAGGGTGGGCCGGGCTACCCGCTGGGCGGCGGTCAGGCCTCGTGCCCCGCCGTCACTCCCATGATGGATACCTACACACAGGGGAACTACGGCCAGGCACCCCCAAAGCCAACAGCAACCGGCATCTACTCCCCCAACGCCATTCCCCAGAATGCCAACCCGGAGCTGCTCCAGTGGTTCCGTGCGGTGGACCAGGACGGGAGCGGCACCATCACCGTGCCGGAGCTGAACCTCGCCCTCAGCTCCGCCGGAAACCGCTTTAGTCTAGCAACCACGGAGAAGTTGCTCAAGATGTTCGATAAGGACAACAACGGAGAAGTCACCTTCAACGAGTACGAGGAGCTGCACGTCTTCATCACGGAGATGCAAAACGGCTTCCGTCAGCGCGACACGAGTGGGGATGGTCGCCTTGATGGCAATGAGATCCGCGCCGCACTTCGCGCGAGCGGCTATCCATTGACGGAGCAGACCTTTCAGGCATTGATGCGCAAGTTCGATCGCCAGAAGCGCGGTAGCTTGGGCTTCGATGACTACGTGGAGCTCTCCATCTTCATCTCCAAGGTACGCAACGTATTTGCCTTTTATGACCGCCAGCGTACGGGACAGGTGACCTTCAATTTCGACTCGTTTCTGTGCGGATCGGTTTCCATCGTGTAGATGATCCCCAACACAAACACACAACAACAACAAAAAAAAATGATGATACCCACACCATCTACACCATCTACCCACTGGTTGATAGCGTTCATCCCACTATTGTGCGATGTGGTTGCTTTTTTGGATGATGATGATGATGATGGGCGTTGATGCGCACGACGTCGTCGAGGTTTATTCTCTATTTGCGGGGGCAGCATGCGCCACATACGCCTGGCCCAATGCGTGGCTCGTTCTTCTTGCTTCAAACAACAACAGTCCCACCCACCCACCCTCACTCACTCACTCCCCCTTCATCGAAGCAATGCTTCATGCATGTTCGCGGTGGCGATGGATGTTGAAGAGAGGCATGCAACTGAAGTAGAAGCTCCACAGAGATCAATGCCACGTCTCCTCCTCCATCTCATCTTTTCTTCATTCTCTTGCCTTCATCAAATGACGAAAGTACAAGTCACTACCCCTCCAGTGGCAGGTTTCACTACGGTATTCTCGTGCTGAGACAACCCAACGGAGGCAGTGAGTGGAGCTGTGGTTGGCGACGATGCCCGTCGAGCTTGCCACTACTCCCATACCCCCCATCCGCCATTTACTAGATGAAAGCCTCGACGCGTACTACCAAGCCTGCCGAATCAGCTCAAGCAGCAGCACCTTCAGCAGTGATGATGATGAAGATGCGGAGCTCCTGTCGCAGAATTCGACGGAGGTGGCACACGTACCACGCGTGCAGTGCCCCGTTGTGTGCGCTGATCCTCCTCGCTCATTGGATGGACGCCCATCTGACGCAGAAGCCGCGCGGTTGTGGCTCTCCACCTCCGCTCTCACCCTTCCATCTCCATCTTCATCCTCGCAGTTGGCTGAATCATCAACAGAGGCGGAGCTGACGAGCTGGGGCTTCCTTCTCGACGCACTGTGGGCGCTCCGCCAGAGCCCCAATCCTCGCTTTGTGTGGCAGGTGGAGGAGCCCACCAACACACAACGCCCCCTTCGATGCCAGTGGAGGCCAACCTCGGAGCAGATTAAGAGCCTTTCACCAGCGGTACGTGGCGCTGTGATGCAGCTGCTACAACGAGCGGGTGAGGTTGGCACCCTGCAGATGCATCTTCGCCGCTTTCAGGAGGATGTGGCCGCTGCCTCTGCTGAGGTGGACCTCTCCTCCGTATGGGCAAGCGCCTTGACCGATGACTACGTGCAGCACCGCCGCTGTGTGGAGGCGGAGGAGGCGCTCGCCGCCACCTCCTTCAACGCACTTCTACGCCTCGCCCTCATCATTCGCAATCTCCTCCGCGACTTCGATAAGTGGGTGCTCGATGTGCTGGAGTATCTCGCCGCCATGGGCCCACGTTGCTGCCTCGGGAAGCCCATCGGCACAACCCCCAAAGTGGGGGAAAAGCGCTGCCGTGCGGGTACAACGCCACCTCCGCAACACATCGCCCTCTCCGACATTCTTCACGCCGTGGAGGAAAGTGTGGAGCCGCTCGCTCGGTTTCTGGTGATGGTGGAATCAACGCGGTGTTTGCAGCTCCTCCGTCGTGGCGGGTCCTCCTCCTCCGCCAAGAAGGTTGCCAAGGAAGAGCCCCTGCGCTTCATGATGCCCGAGAGTAGCGCAGAATTTGGTGGTTGGTGCACCCACGCCGCCACAACCTTGATGGACTTCCTCATTATCCAAGCCAGTGCATTGCAGAGTGCCCCTACCTTAGACCTCTATCGCTGCTACATGGTGGTGCTGCTCCACTGTGCTTGGCCCTACATGCAGCTCGCCACAGCCGCCATATTTGGCTTCGTCACCGGCATCGAGGAAGATGTGTGGCGGCGGCAGCTTCCACGCCTCTTCCGCTCCTCCTTCGCTCACGTTCCCGTCGGCGGGCCACGTCGCTACTCCACCGACGTCCTATCGCTGGTGATGGAGTGTGTTGGTTACGAGGATGGAGAAGGAATCGGTACGCAACGTCGGGCCGCCCTGCGTGTTGGCAGCCATCATCGCCGTGGAGGTACCTCCAGCGAGCAGGCCGCTCTATCTGCCCTGCAGTCATCGCGGCTGTTCTTGTTGCGCAGTTTTCACACGTTCGCGCAACGTCGCAGGAGCACACGCGGGGAGAAGATCTCCACCACCACACACACCGCCACCACGAGTGCGGAGGAGGCCGTCCTTCCGACACAACCACAGAACCAAAGCATCCACGACATTCTTCATGCCCTCATGAGTCAGGGCCACGAGGATGGCTCGGAGCTTTCGCCACTGCAGGTCAGTAGCACCACCCCTCTGTATACCACACAGACCACATTGTGCGGCGTCCCGGACGATGGCAGCAATGTTGCCTGCCTACGAACGTTCCCCACACTCCTGCCGCTGGGCTTTGCCACGATGCGGGCATCCTTGCCTGGGCAGGCGGCCTTCCGGCATGCGCGACGGTCCCAAGGGGAGGTCGCGGCGGCTGATGAGGATGATGAGGAGCGCGTGGGGGCCTTGTGGGGGCTGCGCATTTCCCACCACGCATCGAGGCCAGATCTCGGCTTCATCAATCGATGGGCGGATGTGGAGGAGCAGTTTCGTGTGTCTCTGGCAGCACAACCACAGCACAGCAACAACAACAACAACACGTCCAGCACCGCCTCTCTCACTGCTGCTGATGGAGGCCGACGTGGCGCAGCTTTCGAGCGCATTTTCACACACCTCCTCGCCACCGCTCCAGCTGGACGGACGTTGGCGGAGGGCCAACGCCAACGCCGACGTACCACGCCCAAGGAAGGGGAGCTGTGGATGAGCACCACGATACCAGCCGCACGGTGGGTCAGCGCGGCGCTGCTCGTGCCCTTGGGTGTTGTGGTGCAACGGCTGCAGGAGCGAAGACTGCGCGACCTCTTCCGGGTTCAGCTGCCCACCCGGCGAGAGCTCGATCGTCGTGCCACCATTGGGCCCAACCTGCCACAGGCGCTCTCCCTCATGCACGATATCGCCTTCTTCCGTGATGGCGAAAGGATGGTGGATGGATTCATTGCGCGCTTGTTGGAGGAGCCCCGGTGGTGGCTGCGTCGTCGGCAGCTGGAGGAGGTGGGTGCAGTGGGTACGGCAAGCTCCTTCATCTCCTCCGCCTTTGCGGATGCCGTTCGCGGTCGTGCGTGGGGCGATGCTGTGCGCCTCATTGTGCGGCCACCACCTCCGACGACGACGGAGCAGGCCAGCACCCCGCCTGAGGATGCAGATTCCGCCACGGCAGCTCTCGCCACCTTTGCCGCCTTTGAGCTTCAATGGCAGTTTCCCGCAGAGATCGCCATGATGGTACTGCCCCGCCAGCTCTCCGTGGAGGCTGCTGGCGGGCGTGGTGGTGGTGATGGTGCCCAACATGCACGCGCCATCGCCTCAGATTTTTGGCGACGGCGGCGTGGAGAAGGACGCGATGGGCACCTCCGCTCCGCGTCTGTGGCCACAGGCTTGATGCCCTTTGCCGACGTGTGGAGCTCCGTATTTGGCTACCTGTGCTGCCTTCACTACTGCCAACGTTTGCTGCGAGAACAACGCAAGGCCCTGCACATTCAGGACACCCACGAACATGCGTTGCGGGCAACCTTGGGACGGCCCACACCCACCGCGATGCGCCACGTGCAGGCTGTCAGCCGTGGGTTGGGGAGCTCCTACTTTGCCCTCTCCTTCGTGGTGGATTCCTTCATTTCCTTCACCCTACGCGAGGTGAGCATCGTGATGCTGCAAACGGAGGCCTTTCCGCGACGCATTGAGGAGCTTGGCTCCGGTGTGGAGCTCTGCCGTGCCCTGGATCAGCTGCTGGTGGAGCTGCAAGGGGTGTGCTTTCGGGCAGAGCCACCGGCGTGCGAGGCACCGGCACAGCCATCAATGGCCTCCGCGAGTGTGCGTACGGCCATCAATCTGGTTTTGGCACTCGTCTTGACCGACACACGCCTGCCCGTGGCGTTGGTCCACGGACGTGCACGCAACGCCATTGAGGCCTTGGTTGCCGTCCTCTCAACCCTCAACGGGGCCGAGCCGCTGAAGCGTCGCTTGAGTCCACTGCTCGCGATGCTCACCTTCAATCGATACTACGGCGAGAGCGACGGCGGATCCTACCAGTTCCGGTGAGAGCAAAAGTGCGTTGTTGTGTGGTGGTGGTGGTTGTTGTTGTCCCACAATTCACCCCCCCCCCCTCTCTCTCTCTCTCGTGGCAGTGAAAGTCTCTACACGATGCATGTTTAATCAATGAGTGTTGTTGTTCTCTTCATTCTCCAGCAGCTCCACGTGCTTGCACCTTCATCCCTCATCTCGTTTATCATGGCATAGCTCTAGGATTGATTGCGTTTGCCCCCGACTACGCACCTCGGCCAGTTAGTGTGGTCGTTGAGTTGGGCGAGCCTTGCGTCCCACTGAGTAGGAAGTAGGCTCCACACACACATCACACATTCTGACGTTCGTCAGCCCCCCCCCCCATCTTCATTATCTCTTTCTACGGTCGTGGACCTCAGCACCTGATTGAGTGCGCCACACAGTCCCAGAGAAACGCAACTCCACAAGCAACAATCGATTGCCGCAACGGAACCATCGCGTTGCGCACCACTCAAGCATATTGTTCTTCGCTCGGGAGGGCTAAGGCGTTGGGCCACTTCCCGTAGACCATCCATCATACCAGCAGCCCACTGCCACAACAACAACACACAGAAACACGCCTACCCTTAGGGGATATATTTTTTCTTGCTTCCCCAACCCACCTGCATAGCATCGCCCTCCAATCATGGACCAGCTCAGCTCCATGTATGTGCGCATGGCGAGTAGCCCACAAAGCCAGCTTCACAATCCCACCGCCGTCGTGCAGGTGGTGGATCAGCTGCAGGGCATCATTGACCGCAGCACCGCCCTGCGCAAGAATTTCCTCATTGATGATACTACACCACGTGCGGATGTCGTTATCACAGAGACCTCCGCCATGAAGCCAAGTCTCGGCTGGATCACCCTGCGCGTCACTGAGGGCATTCGTCGTGGCGTGCATGAGTGGTGCATCAAGATTGAGTGCCAAGGCGAAACGGCCGACGGAAGTGGCCTCATGTTGGGCATCGTCCCCAAGAGCTTCTTCAAGTACGACTCCTTCATCTCCCAGGGTGGGGGTTGGTGCCTCAGTCGGGCCGGGAAGTTCTACGGCCACTGGCGCCGGCAGGACTCCAGCGCGAGCAACATCTCCTTCGAAACGGGCGACCGCGTCATTTTTTGGCTCGACTACGAAGCCGCGCGCATGACTGTGCGTGTTGGTGACAAGTGCATCGTCGGGGAGATGAGCAACCTCAACACAGAGGTCTTCCCCGCCGTCTCGCTGCACTACCGCCACCAACACGTGCGCTTTGAGTACCACATGGTGCACGATCGCCGCTCTATTCCTCTGAATTGGATGGAGCGGCGTGTTCTCCCGCCCGCAGCAGCCCTCCTGCCACTTCGTGTGGAGCAGCTCGAGCAGCTCCCACTCGCAAGCTACGTCACCTGCCCGCAGCTCGTGAGCTACGTTAGTTCCACCCACAGCCGTCAACCCGAGGGCAGCTCCCCTGCCTCTCCGGCCAGCGGCGGCCCTGCCACTGGGAGTGGGGAGGAAGCCACCCCAGCCTCTCCCCAACTTGTGGCTGAGGCAGCCACCAAGGAGAGCCCACAAGCCGTGCTGACGTACATGTCATTGGAGGCCTCCACGGCACGTTTGTGTGTCGTACATAACGCCTTCGCCTCGGTGCGACGCTTCATGGCGCTCTCCATCAGCCGAGGCCAATTCTTATCACCCGAGGTGACGGCGGAGTACCTCCGCCAGCTCACCGCAGAGCCTGCCAAGGAGGCTGGAAGTGGTGGTGGTGGTGCAGCCATGTTGGGTGGTTGGCCGAGTGGAGCACGTGGAGCCAAGTCCAGCAGCTACCACTACGACGCCGCCCTTAATTGCGGGGCGATGATTGTCATTCACATGTTTGCCCACGCCACGAGCTCCAGCTCGAGTGGGATGGCGGTACCCATCGTGACGAGCCTCACGCAGTACCTCCTCTCGCTGCCCCTCTTCTCCCTCTGTGAGTCATCCAACGCCTCGGTGCTCGAGCATGGCTCGCTCTCCCCCGACATCATCCAGCTTGCCATGGACAACCTCATCAAGATGGTGGAGCCCTTCATGGAGAATGAGAAGGAGGTCCTCAGCTCCCTCCACTCAGCACTCCTCGAGCTCCTCCTCCTCCTCTCCCTCCAGCGGGGCTCGGTGAGCGGGGCGTTGCGCGTCTGCCGCTTTCTTCTTCGGCACCCCAACGGTGGCGTCTCGTCACCCGTGGTGGAGTGGCTGAAGCAGCACGCCCAAAGCCTCCGCCCACAAAAGGAGCTGCCTGACATTGGCAAAGCGATCCGCACCGTGAGTGAGGATAGCCAGCTCCTCATTCCCACTCGGATTGATGCGAAGGTGGACGTGCAGTCCGTCGGCTACGGCAGCGGCTTCCTCTACACCCACAACGCCGAGGGCCTCGCAAAGTGGGGCAACACCGCCTCTGAATACGTGCAGATTCATCGTACCAAGGAGCCGGCAAACTGCTGCGTGGGAAGCTTCCGCTCAAGCATCGCCGTGACGAGCTCGCAGGTGGTCCTCCTCACGGACCGCATGATTGCGGAAGGGATTGCCGTGGTGGGCTACTCCATCACCCTCGACGTACTGCGCGTGTACCGACTGGGAGAAGTGGCCCCAACGTGGCCGCGCGAGGCCCGCGCCAACCCGCACATCTCCTCTGGCCCAGGCGATGCCATCGTCCTCGTTTATGAAGGCTACGGAGATGCCAGCACCAGTGGTGGCGCCACAACGGCTGCTGCCACCGCAGAGCGCGTAGATTTGGAGGTGCACGGCTTCACGGGTGGCAATTTGATGCAGCCGGCGTGGAGCACCTCCCTCATTCCCCCGGCCCAGGACGCCCACCTCACTCATTGCCTTGCCCTCCGCAAGCCGAGCGTCATTGAGCTCGGCCCCCCAGAGGAGCACCTCCACGTCCACGGCGGCCACGTGACGGTTGAGCTCTGGGTTATGCTTCTGCACAAGGAAGATGCCGCCACCCTCTACCAACACGGCGACAAGTCCACGAGCGGCGAAATTTTTCTCGAGACGGTGCGACTCGAGGGCGCCTTCTGCCTCCGCGGCGGCTATCGTCACGAGCCACGCGGGAGCTGCGACGTCTCCGCCCCACTTCCGCCCATCGCCGAGACCAACTTCTTCCACGTGGCCCTCGTCTTTGATGGCCGTTGGCGGCTCTTCTTTGATGGGGAGGAGGTGGCCAGCAACCGTCAGGGCCCCTACGTCTCCCTCGACTCCCCGAAGCAGCGCTGGACCGTGGGCCACAACTGCACCTGCTTGTTGGCGGGCCTGCGAGTGTGGGGCTGCGGACGTGCGGGACGCGAGGTGGCGCGCGACTACAAGCGCACCTTGGTTGGCAATGAGGCCGGCCTCGTGGGGCAGTACCTCTTCCACGAAACAAGTGGCAATGTGGCTTTCAACTACGCCAGCACCCCACGTCGCGCCCGGCATGCCGTTTGTGTTGGCGCCTTCAGCCACGTCCTCTGCGACAATCATCCACTCCGCCTTGGTAGCCCCTCTGCCGCCCCGTCGCTGCTCTCCGCGATGACCCCCGTGCGCTCGCCCCTGCATGATTGGATGGACCTTGCCCGCTCCACCTGCTTCTGCACGGATAGCCAGCTCGTCTTGACGACGCACCTTCTCGGGCCCTCCTCGCCCTACGCCCTGCCGGGTGGGCGCGTTCTCACCTTCTTTGACGTGAAGACGGGCAGCGGCTACTCCTCCCTCCTCTTCCTTACCAACAAGAGCAGTGCCAAGGGGAGGCTTGGCTGCGACGCCGCCACAGGCCAACTGCGCGAGCTCTTTGAGCACACGAGCACCACCGCTGACAAGGGGAAGCTCATCGCCACTGCTGTGCTGCCGCTGCAGCAGGATGAGGCAGATGGCGCCAGCACAGCCCTCATGAGCCAACTGGAGGCGGCCGACGCTCTGCCCTCAGCCTGCACGGCGTCTCAGACCCCAGTCGGTGGTGAAGGTGCTGGCGCGGCGGTGAGCCCCTTCATTCGTGGCGGCAAGTACCTTCGTGAGATGCCCGCACGTCTCACCTACAGTGCCCTCGCGGTGTGGCTGTTGCAGCTCATGACGATGTACGCGGAGAATGAGCCCACGCAGGGGAGCTGCCTCTACTCCCCCTTGGCCGATGACGTTAGCTGCCGCTGCGTGAGTGAGGTGAAGGGCATCTTGATGGAGCACTTCCGCGTCGTGAAGGGGTCCAACTCCCGCCGCAGCCTCACCCTCAAGTGCGAGCACTCCAGCACCATCGCCTTGGCCACCCTGCACATTCTGCTCCGCCTCGTGCGTCGAGCCCGCAGCTTTGGCCTCCACCCCTCCGCCCTCGGCCTCCATATCGTCGTCCCCGCCAACAGCTCCGAAGGGATGGAGATCCTCCTTCGCGAGTTTACCAACATGGCCTCGCCACGACGTGGCACCGCCGCCAAACGCCCCTCAAAGGAGGTGGAGGTGGCGGATGATGTCGCTGCTCGCGCCGGGGGGACCCTCTTAGGCCTCCTCGGCGCCATCATCAACGAGTCGGGCTCGGCGCTCTCGCCACAACTTGGCCGCATCGCGCGGATGGTTGTTATGGAGGGCGTCGAGCTCTTCATTCCGAGCGCACGATGTCGCGCCACCCTCCTGCGCGAGGTCCTCAACACACCTCCATCCACCACGGGCACCTCAGCTACAGCAGCAACAACCAGCGCATCCTCTTCCACGGCGACGGGGGAGCGAGTGCCCTCGCTTGAGGTGCTGCTGGAGGCCATCGTGAGCAGCTTCTCCAGCGTGCAGGCCGCGATGCCCTTCCTCCACGACCTGACGGATGCGGCCGCCGCGGGTGGGGAGGGAGCCGAGAATCCAAAGGTGGCCCTCGACGAGCTGCGGGAAACGCTGGAGGTCCTCGTCGGTGAATCTCTCGCTCAGCTTCGTGCCTCTTCTGCACCATCATCATCCACCACAACAACCGCAGGAGGTGCCCTTCGGCCACCACCCTCGCAGCGCAGTGCCCGTGTGGCTTCCCTCCTCGTGGCAGCCATTAGCCATCTTCAGCTCCTCTTTCTGAGCGCCTGCCAAGGCGACTCGGGTGAGTCCCGTACGTTGCAGCCCTGTGAGGTGGAGATGCTCTTCTCTTGCCCCAGCACCGCAACCTACAACCAGTGCGTACGTCGCTACTACCAACGTCTCTTCCACGCGGCCGCGGAAGGACTGCAAATCGTTGCCAAGCGTGGCGAGCAGACTGGTACCCCCACCCTGGCCACCCGCGCTGCCCTCATTGAGCTCTTCCGTGGCTCCTTCCTCTCCGGCCCGCTCCATGCCGCGGTGGTGGCCATCCCCCTCATTGTGAGCATCGAAGATGCCTCGTGGTTCCTCGCACAGCTCGAGAAGCTCCTCACCTTGGCGCAACGGATGCACCTCCACGGCAGCGACGCAGAAGTGCAGCGCAGCCTGCAGGAGGCGGCGCAGATGGGCCTCTCGCTTGAGGATAGCCCCTTCGACGCCCTCCTCCACGCCTTCCTCTTTCACTCCGCCTGGGTGGCCAACTTCATGGCCAAGTGCATCACGACGAGCACCACACGAGGGTCCATGATGCTCGAGGAGGGCTCCGAGAGAGGTGGCAACAACAGCGGTGGCAGTAGTGGTGGTGGTGGCGGTGGTAAAGGCAAGCTGCCCTACAGCAACACGCCAACGTCGGCCACCACCCCACGCAGCCGTCGTCCAGAGGACGGGAAGGAGGATGAGGAAGAGACGGAGGAAACGCCGCAGATGATGCAGGATGGCCCGCCCGTGGATCTCGCACTCGTTCAGCGCATGCGAGAGATCCGCCGCTTCTGCGAGGACCCACTCCTCTCCGGCGGCGTGGATTCCGCCCCGCCGGCCAAGGGCCTCGCCGCACGCCAACGACCACGACGGGACTTCGTCGCTGCACAACTTCGGCAACACGCCAAGACGTGGACGGAGGCACAGAAGGGCTTCGACGCCCTTGGCGCACGCATTCCGGCGGAGCTGGCTACGTTGGTGATGAAGATGGCGGCAACGGCCATCTTCCTCAGCAACACACCCCGCCTCCACCGGTTTGCCCCGAAGCGACTGAATGAGCTGATGATTGCCACGATGCGCCGCATGATGCCTTTGCGCAACCACCACCTCAATCTTCTCTCTTCGAGCGACAAGGCGGCACAGACCGCCCTCCTGACGGAGCTGGAGCGACGTTGCGCGCTGCTTCTCCAGACGGACCCCGCGATTGAGGCTCAGGTGGATGTGCTGCAGCTCTATCCGCTTTCGGGCTTCGCCTTGATGGATGAGGATCCGGTGGAGGGCGCGCACAACGACGATCTCTCCTCCGCCTTCCGCGCCAGCGACCCCACGCGCGGCGGTGGCGGTGTGGCGCGCAACACCGCCGGGCTGCCACCAAAGCCACGTGCGCGGTGGAAGTGGGCGGGAGAACGGGTGCGTCGCGTACTCATTCTGCATCGCGCCGACGCCCTGAGGAATGCTCAGCTGGACCTCAACGCCGCCATCGCCCTCGTCCAGCGCGTGATGCAGTCGGAGGTTCTCACTGCGGTGGAGCTGCAACGTGCCTGTGCCGAGGCCAAGAAGGTGGCGGAGATTCGCCTGGAAGGGGTGCGGCATCTTATCCGCCTCGTTCGACGGGAGCCCACCCACACGGAGGAGGTGGCGCGCCTGGTGAGCAGCGACAGCAGCCGTCGTACGCGGCACTACGAAGATGGCCTCAGCTCCTGCCCGCGAGACACCATCGTAACTGTGCGAACGGCCATTTATGATGCCCTCAAGTGGACCCTGGCGAGCCAACGACGACGGCCCTCCTCCTCAGCGGCGCTGCACCTCTCCAGCTCGCGGCTGAGCTCTGCGTCGTTGGGCCCAGCCACACGAACCAAGTCGTCCATCGTGGAGGGCAGTGAGAATCTCGCCATGACGGCAGGATCGGCCATGGCGGTGGCGGAGCTCGCACACCGCAAGTGGCGGGCCCACGATTTTGCTTTTCTTCGTCGGTTGCGGATTGTGGAGGCCTTGTGGGAGCCCTTCTGCGCATTGCTGCGACGTGAGGGCGATGCCGTTGTGCTGCGCGAGGAAAGCCCCGTGGAGCAACGCCATCGTGAAGAAGTGGCGGCGCACTACCAACGCAAGATGCAGCAGCATCATGATTGGGTGAGTAGCCGCAAAGGAACCGAGGCGGATGGCAGCCCAACGTCAGGGCCCTCCGCCAGTCTCGGCGATGATGCGGTGGAGGAGTCCTTGACGGTTGCGACGAGTGCTGAGTTGGCTCGACGGGCCTCTTTGGAGTGCATCAAGTCCCTCGGCCTGCAGTGTGCCGCCACGATGCGCCAAGACCTCTCCGTCGCCCACGACCTCGGCTGCACCACGTTTCTGGAGCACCTCCTCGCCGTCTTCGAGACGGAGCTGAAGCGCTGCCTCGACTTCATGAAGCTCCAGGAGACGTGGAGTCCCGCCCTGGTGCGTGTGCAGGAACAAATCGGCACCATCACCGGCCTCGTTGGGGCGGTGGCGGCTGCTATACCCGAAGACTCCCGCTTCCGACCGGCGCTACGCACCTCCTGCTCCCGGCTCGCGAGGTGCCTCTATTTCCTCGCCTGCTGCAGCGCGTGGGACCTGCGCGATGCGGGCAGTGGCGCGGGCAGCGGAGCGGAGGAGTCCGCCCCCGCCCAAACACTGCCCTGCACGCCAGCGGCCAACTTCCGTGTGGCGGCCCTCCTCCTGCGACACTGCGCTCCTGCCGGGTGCAACAACGTCTTTGAGGATGAGGAGGCACGATCGATGTGCAAGGAGATCATCTTGGACTGGCAGCCTGGATGCGCGGCCCTTCACTTCTTCTTCGCCATGGCCGTTCGCTGTCTCATCGCCACCGGCCTCAGCGACCTCTCCAAGCATGCCCTACTCGGCCTGCGCAGCCTCCTTGAGCAAAAGGCATGGGCGGGGCAGCTTGCCTACGTGGCGAAGGAGTACGTCCACGATCTCTCCAGCTCGGGTGACATGAGCGCACCGGAGCGGAGCCGTGCCATTCGCGGCCACAAACTCTTTGTTTGGATCGTCGCCCTGGGCGGCCACCTCCCCGCCATCCCCTCCGTCGGCATGCGTCTGTGCTTCCAACAAGAAGGCATGTTGGTGCCGAAGGAGGGCTTCTTCGTGGATGGCCCCAACGGCAGCAAAGAGAGCGTGACGGTCGTCTCCACGGAACGCAGCTACGCCTGGATGCTCCGTCCAGAAGGTGGCAATCAGCCACCCCTTTCCTCGCCATTGGCATCCGCCAAGATGGAGGTGGGCGAGGAGCTGCAGCTCCCCTTCGACGCCATCTTCTCTCCGCCCTTGAATGAGGCCATCGTCATCCCACCCTTTGAGGGCCTCCTCACGCAATTCATTTGCCCCGCCATTCAGCGCTGGTTCGCCACGGCGGACCACAATGAAGCGGCCTTCACCGTGATGGAGCTCGCTGCTCAGTCGAGCCTCCTTCACTTGGTGGGGGCGGTGGTGCGCCAGCAGCCGGAGCTGTGCGCGGTGCTCATTGAGCGCCAATCCATCGCCATTGTGCATCGCTTCGCCCTCCGCAGCGTGGCACGCCTCCCGCTCCCCATCACCTTCCTGAAGGAGTACGCGGCCTACGCCCTCACCTACACCATGGAGACCCACCGCACCTCGACCGGTGTCTTTGAGAACAACGCCGTGTCCCCACGTGGGCCACTGACCTCGCAGGCCAGCGACGGCAACAACTCCGCCCAGCGCCTGGACACCTCCCTCGACACCATTCACATTGTGCAGCCCTCCACCCTGCTGCCCTCCTTGGCCCCGCCCGCACCTCGTCTGGATGTGGGGAGCCCCCCTTCCATTGGCTGGGTTCCGTCAGAGGCATTGGCCGGGATGACGAATGGAGGTCGGGAGATTGTGCGCATGCTGCACAACATCACGGGTGCCGCGGCGGGGAATGGGGCCGCCCTCTTATCCAAGCTGCGGGGTGGGCCAGATACCCCACTGCCCTCCACTCTCTGCCTCTACGTGACGACCAAGACGACCGAGATTCCCGCCTGCATCACCATCACCCCTTCCTGCGCCACAAATCCCAACGCCAAGATCATTAACTTCCCCTCCTGGGTGGATGGCATCTCCCTCGAGGCCTCCCTCCTCCTCTGCGACCGCATCTTCCCCGAGCTCGGCGAGGACTTCAGCGTCCCGACGAGCTGGGGACGTCCCAAGGTGAGCTTCAAGATCTTCTCCCTCTACACCACGGGCACCCCAGATACGGGGAGGCCCCTGCTGAGCCTCAGCATCCACAAGGGCCAGCTCATTTGCTCTATCCACGTGCCCAACACCCAATCTGGCCAGATTGAGTGCCGCGTTGCCCTCAAGGCCGATGATTGGGACCGCTTCACCTACATCTCCGTCTTGGTGGATTCGGGCAGCTTGATGCTCGTGAAGTCGGGGGAGGTGGCGACGGCCCCCCTCACCCCATCCCTCGCGGCCGCCCTCGAGGCCATCCTCTCCAAGCAAGGGGCCGTGACGAAGCTCGTTGTGGGCTCGCCCGTCCCTCCAGGGAGTCCCCCCGGGGCGGAGCCCAACACCCCACAGATTCCAGAAGATCGTGCCATGGTGCTCATTAGCGGAGTGCGCATGTGGGGCTCCTCCGTCATCAAGTCTTCGGTGAAGGCGGTGGCGGAGATGGTGACGCGGGACCAGACCCTCCCACCCTTTGACCCATCGGAGGAGTCCTGCTTCTTCTTGTTTGGGGAAGGCACGGGAGAGGTGGTGTGGTCCGTCAAGGAGACCTTCACGGGACGCCTGCAGGGGGCGGTGCGCTGGACGCCCTGCCCCTTCCAAGCTGGCTGCCCCCTCACCCTTGACCGCCCCGACCGCCTCCATGTGGGGACGCGCTTTGCCCTGCCCCACAACCTCCCACGCAGCGCCGTGGATGCCTACTTCGCCGCCTTGGACGTGGTTGGGCTCGACCGTGTGGCGCGTGATGTGTTATGCACCATGGCCGCACACCTCTCCCGCATGGCCGTCGTGGATGCCTTGCGTCAGGCACTGAGCCCATCCTACCAGGTGCTCCGCTACCGTGGACGGAGTGGGAAGCAGGCGCAGGAGCGGCTCGTGATGAAGGACGTCGCCCACGTGGATAGCCCCTTTGCGCCGGTGCTCGCCGTGGTGGGAGGAGCTGCGGGCGGTGGCCCCATCTTCAACCCCTTCAGTATCTTGTCGGCTGATGGTCTGGCGAAGCAGCTCACCAATCTCTTCCGCTACGACGATGCGGGGCAGCTCCGGCATGAGGATAGCCTCCTCCTGCGTCGCATCATCTCACAGGCGTTGGAGCTCTGGAAGTCGCAGCAAAAAGATGGATCGGCAGCCCTGATGACCTTCTTGAGTGAGACGGCCATGGCCCTACGCGACCTCGTCCGTGATGATGCGGAGCTCTTCCATGTGGTGGTGCCCAGCTCTGCCCACTCAAGCAGCGGAACCGAAGGCCGCAAAGGCGCGCTGCTTCCCCTCGCCCTCATCAACGGCGGTACGGGCGTTCTCAGCTTCGATGCCAAGTCGCGCACTGTGGATCAGGCCACCATCTTCAAGGACCGCGGCCAAAAGAACGTCTTGGCCAAGTACCCCGATGGTCAGGGTGGGTGGCCGGAGTGCACCATCCCCGCCGAGACACTCTGGGTCTTCGCGCGTGTCGTGACGCACAGCAACACCAACACCGTGGCCAAGCCCGTGGCTGGTGCGGCAACCCTCACCTTGACCGTGCGCTCCCTTCGTCCAGCGGTGCTGCGGAGCATCCTCGCCCCCATCTTCCTGCTCCTCTCCCGTGAAGATCCCCAGTTGGAGGCTGGCCTGCCCTACTTCCTCAATGCCCCACTCGTCGCCTCCCTGTTGCAGCAGGGCAGCATGAGTGGCAGCTCCGAGGCCTCCCTGCACGCCATCTCGCTCCTCACCTCCATCTTCGAGGTGTGGGCACGACACTCACGCCTCCAGTGCTTCGACCACACCCCGCTGCACGTCGTCCTCGTCCACATCAACGTACCGTTAGTTGGCCTGATGCAGCGTGGCGGCATTCCTGGTGTCAGCGCACCCGAGATGAGTGTGCTCCTCACCCCTTCACTTGGCACCTACAACGCCTATACGCAAAGCCTCTGCAATCTGCTCCTGAGTGCCATCCGCCTCGAGTGTGCGTGGCGGCGACGCAGCTACAGCTCGCGCATCCGCCAACGTTGGCGCAGGCTGATGCAGTTGTGGGAGCAGTCCTCCTTCATGGCACCTCAGACCGCCCGCGGCGGGGAAAACGCCACCCTCACCATGGACGCCCTCGGGACGAATGTGGCCTCGCCCAACTCCCGGGAGGTCCCCGCGACCAACACCGACTTCACCCGCACCGCCAGCCCGCGCACCACCAACGCACGGAGCACAGCAGGAGGAGGTGGAGGAGGAGGTGGTGGTGGGGCGGAGAGTGCGGCCGCCAAAAAGCGCGATGTAGTGCCGCATGTGAAGGACCGCGCCAAGGGCCACATCAGCCTCATTCAGCTCTCCGCACCATCGGTGGGTCCCTCCATGAATGGCACCACCTCCAGCGGAGCGGTCCTCTACCAACGTGGCAATGGCCTCTGGCACGTGCACTGCGACCGCCACCCCGTCACCGTGAGGAGCAACATTGGCTTCCGCAAGGGCCGCTTCTTCTTTGAGGTGCGTGTGCCCGACAACAACTGCACCCTGAGTGTGGGCGTCGTGACGGACCGTGTGGGGATGTTCGATGCGGGCCACGCCCTCGGCCGAGATGGGAACTCATGGGGTTTTGATGGCGCCCGTCTCTCGCGCTTTCATCAGGGCTATCGCAACGACTTCAGCTCCCGCGTGAAGTGGAAGGCCGGGGACGTCATTGGGGTGCTGATGGACCTCGAGCTGAACCGCATCGCCTGCCTCCACAACGACCGGCAGGTGAGCATGTTCGATCGCTTTCGTGCCGGCCACCACGGGCCCTCCGCCTCAGCCCAGGGCGACCTCCCGCTGGCCTACTTCCCCGCCGTCACTGTGGGCAGCTGCGGCTGCGACATCAACTTTGGCACCGCCCCCTTCAACTCAAGCGTCCCCATTGGGTACATACCGGTGGACCCGACCTACTACTGCACACCTGAGGTGAGCCGAACGTGGTGCCTCGCAACGGCGGTGGAGCTCGCACAGAAAATCACCAAGCGGCAGCGACGGAGCTCGTGCACCGCCTACTCCGGGACGACAAACTCCATGGCCGGGGACGAAAACTTGGGGCAAACACCGCCCGAGGAGGAGCTCTCGCATCCTGCCCTGGTGCTCCTCCACAACCACGTGAAGGCCTACTGCGACGGACGTAGTGGCCCATTGAGCATTGGCCTCATCACGTCGAGCACGCGCGCCAAAATCACCAACAATGAGCTTCGCGCCGAGGATGCGGCCTGTGTGGCCAAGGGCACCGTCGCCATCACCAAGGGCAAGTGGTACTACGAGGTGCTCGTGCACGATGATGCGGCGATTGGGGTGGGATGGATCCTCTCCGACGTGGATTGGAGCCGCAGCACCGGCCTCGGTGACGAGCACTCATGGACCTTCGAGTGCAAGCGGATGATTGCCAAGCACAATAAGAAGCAGCTCAGCCTGGGACGGCATCAGTGGAAGAATGGGGATGTGGTGGGTTGTGCCATTGACTGCGATGAGGGCAGCATGAGCTTCACCATCAATGGCAGCGTGCAGCGACGCCTTCACGATGGGAGCGGGGATGGCGTACTCTTTCAGCGTGTAGAAATGGGGTCGGCGGGGCTCACTCCATGTGTGGCGCTCGAGCCAAAGTCGGTTTGCACCGTTGTTTGGAATAAGGAGGAGCTGCAGCACATCCCCGACGGCTTCAAGCCCCTCGGGGCGGGGAGTCTTGTCGGGGAAGGTGTGGCGAAGCACTTCCTCACGAGTGACGAGGATCGTGCCTCCTCCCCCGCGAGCCCCAACAACAACGCCAGCCCAACCGCCGCCGCCGCCACCTCCTCCGCCTTCGTCCCCTCCAAGTCGTCCAGCATCGTGGGCGGTGGTGCCACCCTCCCCTCCATCACCCTTCCGATGGTGGAGCGCCTGCTGCGCCACGTCAGCGCCAACGTGGACCTCAGCCCCCTGAACCTCTCCGCCTACTGCCTCGGTGGTGCCTCCAAGGATGGGCTGAAGCTCAACGCTATCGATGGTGTGCAGGTGGAGGAGTTCCTCCCGCTATGGAGTGTGGTGACGAGCCTCCTCGACAGCCTCTTCCCCTACGGCTTCGTTGGCTCACTCCCGCTCGATACGGATGAGGCCAACGACCTCAGCATGGGCCCACTCCACTTCGCCGTCTCAACCCTGCGACGCTACGCCCCACCTCATCTTGGCCTCCGCACGCTGCGCCAGTTCCTCGCCGCCACCAACGGGGCCGGTGAGAGCCTGAAGCTGACGGTGAATCGCCGTCGCGCGCTCTCCGTAATGCGTGAGCCCAGCGCGAGCCCATCTGAGCGCCTTCGTGGCAGCCTCTTTGGCCAGATCTTCCGCCTCCTTGCACTGAAGAATGCCGCCCTCTTCACCACCAACAAGAAACTGTGGTCCGTAACCTTCGTTGGCGAGGGTGCCGACGATGTGGGTGGCCCCTACCGCGAGAGTCTCAGCCAGCTCTGCACGGAGCTCATGGGCACAGGCCTGAGCCTTTTCCTCCCGAGCCCCAATCAAGCCAACGAGCTCGGTGAGTCGCGTGAGGTCTTTGTGATGAATCCATCGTTGCAGCCCCCCGTGGATCTGTACATGTTCCTCTTCTTGGGCAGGCTCCTCGGTGGATGCCTGCGGAGTGCGGAGCCGCTGCCCCTCTACTTGCCCAGCACCTTTTGGAAGTTGTTGGTTGGGGAGAGCCCCTACGTGCAGGATCTGGAGCGCTCCGATGCCGCCACGGTGAAGTCGCTCGACTACATCCGCAGCATGGGCACCAAGCACAAGGAGGGTGCCTCCTCCATCCACGACGTGGATGCGGAGCTCCAGGAGCTCTGCCCTGGTGGCTTCGTGATGCAGGATGATTCGGGGGTGGAGCATGAGCTCATCACGTCAGGCCGCAGCATCCCAGTGGACCACTCCAACGTGGATCTCTTCGTCACCCTCGCTCTCGCCTTCAAACTCCACGCCATGACGGCAGCCCAATCCTTCGCGGTGAAGCAGGGTTTTCATCAGGTAGTCCCGCTCTGCGCGGTATCGATGCTCAAGTGGTACGAGCTCGAGGAGCTCGTGTGCGGGCAGCGTGACTACGACCCCGACGCCCTCCTCGACGGCGCACGCTACGACCGCATCACCATGGATGATCCACGCATCCTCCATCTTCGCCAGGTCCTGCGGGGCTTCACACGCCCACAACGTGCGGCCTTTATGCGCTTCGTGAGCGGTCGTGAGCGTTTGCCGCCCGGGATGCACCTCCGCATCATGCCCGATGATACGAGGCGGGAAGATGGCGGGGGCCGCGATGGCATCACCCCACGACCTCCATCGCAGCAGCGCGAGGGCACCGCCCCGAGTGGGGCCGCCCGACACCTCCACAGCGCGCAGGGCCAGAGCTCTCCGTCCGGGGCTGATTATAACGATGATCGCCTGCCCCACGCCAGCACCTGCTTCTTCTGGCTCTCCCTGCCACGCTACAGCAGCGAGGCGGCTTTGCGTGAGAAGCTCCTCTACGCCATTGATCAGTGTTTAGATATTGACGCCGATTTTCGCGTGCGGGACAACGACGCCGTCCCACACGAGGAGGAGCCAACGATGGCACGTGTGCAGATTGAGGATGAGGATGAGTTTGAAGACTTCTCCCACCTGCGATAGCAAGAAAAAAAAAATGTGGTTGTTGCTGGCAACATGAATATGTATCAACCCTACAAACACTCACACACACACACACACAAGAGAGAGAAAGAGAGATGGGGGGATGAGATGGCTGATGGATGCATCATCATCATCATTCCCAGTGACATTCTTGCAGTACGCCATCATGGCAATGTTGTTATTTGTTGTTCCGCCAAATGAAACACACTTCACACACGTTCAGATGATGGTTTTTCCGTTGTTGGGCATATTCCTGGAGCACCACCCAACATCCATCCCTCTTCCTTTTTTTGTTATATACATCATCCACCCCGTAGGTTCAGCGGAGATCACCTCCACACGACGCACCAATACGTGCGCCAAACCCCACAATGCGCCACAATAGTCCATCATCATCATCATCCGGCAGCGATGATGCTGATCTCGATGCGGAGGTGGAGGCCATCCTCGCCCGGAGCCCCTCGACGTGGTCCGCTGAAGAGATGGCGCTCATCGCGTCACTCGACCTGCAGGACCCCACGGAGGAGGACCTCCTCCTGGCACAACAACAACAGCAACACACATGTGCTGCTGTTGTAGAACCTCCTCCATCATCTAGTGCAGAAGTAGCTTCCCTGGATGGAGACGCCAGGGTGGCCGACTTCCTCTCCTCCTCCTCCCCAACCTCCACGGCGTTGCTCCGCGAGCGCAACGCTCAGCGCACGAGCTCCAGCTCCTGCGGGCCAACCTTCGTGAGTGTTCTCTCCCGAAGCGATCTCATTGGGGGGGCCGAGGCCACCGCAGAGGCCATTCTGCGCACCCATCACGTTGAGCTCGTCGATTGCGGCCTGCGCGACACCAGCCCTGTGGAGTGCTTCCTCAACGCCACCCACCTCCTCCTCCAACACAACGCCATCGCCTCCGTGGAGGGCTTAGAGCTTCTCACGCATCTTCAGGTGTTGGTGCTGCATCATAACAACATTGCAAGTCTGCGGCCACTGGCCAACCTGGCGGAGCTCCGTTTTCTCGATGTGAGCAACAACGTTGTGGCCAGTGTGGTGGCGGAGGACCTCCCCTGCGCTGCCTTGCAGTATCTCTCCTTGGTGGGCAATCCATGCGCCCCATCCCCGCCACGGGAGGAGGCGAGCGCCAGCCCGGCGTGGCGGGCCTACCGCGATGGCCTCACGTCGGCGTGCCCGCAGTTGGAGGAGCTCGACGGCATCCACCTTGATGGTCGGGGCCAACGTCATGCGGGGCGGCTAGAGCGATCGATGCAGCAGCGCCGCCACGGCGGTGAGGCCGCCACGCCATCCCTCACGCCACGTGGCGAAGGCGCCGCGGCCGATGCGGATGAGCCCCGACCTCGGAGTAGTAGGTTGCGGGCCATGGTGGACCGCGCACGTGTTGCCGCATCGGAGGCAGCCTCCGATGATGATGATGATGATGAAGAGGATGAGGAGGAGGATGAACCCTCCTCCGCCAACGCACAGGATGCCAGGATGCATCGTGAGGTGGATCAGAAGCTGATGCAGCAGTTTCGCTCCGCCCTCGTTGCCACACGTCGGGCGATGCGCGAGGAGGATGAGGTCATCCCCACCGAAGCTCAGGACGCACTCGGGGTGGAGCGCCTCATCGCCGAGGATATGCGCGAGCGTGAGGTGGATGGCACCCGACGCATGCGCTCACGGGTCTACGGCGACCTCAACGTGGCCGCAGATGCCGCTGGTGTGCAGGCTCAGCGGGCGTTGCAGGAGCACTGGGCAGACTTTGGCAAGCTGGTCCAAACACGCCACTCCATCGTGGCGGAGCGTCGCAGCCGTCGGCGTGAGATGATGGGCACTCGCTCGCAGGACTACGAAGATGCCCTCACGCTGCTCCTGAAGGAGGCAAGAGCGAAAGATGCCGAAACATATCGCCATGCGCCGGCGCGCCCAACGCCACAGGGGCGGCGAGTGCATTCAGCGGAGGCCTCAACGACAATGAAACCGGCGTAGAGGAGAGGAAGAGGTGTGTGTGTGTGTGTCGGGGATATTTTTGTTGTGGCACGGCCCATCATCAACATCAATATCCATCATATGTTGTTATTCTTCATTCTGCTTGCCATGATGCGGAGAGTGCCTCAGCACTCATGAATCTGCGGCAACACAACACTACAACTCCTCCTTGATGGTATCATCATCATCATCATCATCATCATGACGAATGTTCGTCCAAATCATCTCTCCACATCTCCCTCATTCATTGTTGTAGTATCGTTAACGACCGTATTAGATCTCACACGCACACACATCAGCCCCATGGCACCGTCGAAGCCGCTGCCCGCGGCGAAGGACGCACCGACGTGGTCTGGCCCACTTGTGCAGGCCTCCATCACCCTTCCCTGCGTTGCCATCGCCGTGGGTGCCTACATGGCGGCCGAGGCCGAAGTGGCCCATGCACGACGCTTTGGTGATGCGCATCTCCTCCACGCGGTACTGCTGCACCCGCCACTCGTCATGACGGTCTTGGCGGTGGCCCAACTTGTGTGCTCGATGGTGGCACAGCGCAACTTCACCACACTTCGACGCCTCATTCTGGTACTGCTCCTCCTCTCCTCACTGGGCGGCATGGCGTTGGGCTTCGTTGGACCCGCACTGCGGCCCACGCTGAGTGGCACCGTTGAGCACACCGTTGCGGGTGTCAGCGGCCCCGTTCATCTCACTCGTGATGAAAATCATCTCCTCCACATCCACGCCGCCACACGCCGCGATGCCTACTTTGGCCAAGGCTATGCCGTGGCGCAGGACCGCCTCTTCCAGATGGAGTTTCACCGCCTCATTGCGCGCGGCGATTTGGCCAGAGTCGTGGGGCCCGCCGCCCTCCCCTACGATCGCAAGATGCGCACCCTCAACATTCTCGGTGCGAGCGAGCAGCTCTGCGCGCTGGCCGACCCTGCCGTGATGGACCTTGTGCAGGCCTTCACGGATGGCATCAATCTCTATCTCGAGCAGGATCACACACGCCCCATTGAGTTCTTCCTCATGTCTCGCTCCCTCTTGGCGGGCCACGAGCCAGAGCCCTACGCCCCGCTCGATGTGTGCCTCGCGCTGCGCCTCTTTGCCTACGAGATCTGCGTGAATGCCGATCGGGAGGCGATGCGCTTCAACCTGTGGGTGGGCACCAACCGCACCTACGCCGAGGTGGATGAGCTGTTCCTGGATCTCGACGCACAGGCCAACTCGGTTCTGAGCGTGGAGCAGATGCTCTCTCTCCTCGTGGAGGACCCCGCCACCCTCACGGCGGAGGAGAAGCAGGCGATGTTGGCCAAGTTGGCGGAGGCTGAGAAGAGGTCCGTGGAGCTCGAGGCGCTCATCTACGACGGGCTCCTGGCCCTGATGAAGCCAGCGCTGCGTGCAGAGCGTGGCCTCGAACCCTCCACCAATGACGAGGATGCCGCCACCGCCGCCCTGATTGAGGAAACCCACAGAAAACATGCGATGCATGTGGAGGATCTGAATCCCGACGCCAGCAACCTCTGGGCCACACGCGATGCCCAAGGCCGTGCCATGGTGAGCTCCGACCCGCATCTCGTCATGCGTGCGCCATCGGTGTGGTTTTTTGCCCACCTCCACTTCATGACCGAGGATGGCGCCCCCTTTGACGTGGCTGGCGTTGTTCTTCCAGGGGTGCCCGGAGTACATATTGGCACTTCGTCGCACCTTGCGTGGGGCTTCACGACGAGCAAGACGGATCTTCAGGATCTCTTCATCTTCCCACCAGCCTCGTGGAGGGGCAGCCCCACCGCCAACACAAGCTACGTGTACGACGGGCAGGAACACACCTTCACGCGTCGGCAGGAGATTATCCACGTCAAGGGCAGAGAAGCACCCGAGGTGTTGGAGGTGGAGGATAGCCTCTTTGGCCCCGTTGTGAGCCACCTCCACGGGTACATGCAGCCCACTGCTCTCTTCAAGACGGCCCTCTTCGCCACGCCGTTGCAGAGCGACGACGCCCACTCCCTCGCCGCCATCCTTGGCATGTCAGATCCTGCCGTGCGCACCGCGCATGATATGATGGAACGCGTCGTGGAGCTCCAGGCCCCTGGCTTCTCCATCATCTCCGCTGACCGCCAAGGAAGCATCGCCTACGCCACCACGGGAAGATACCCACGTCGCGCTCCAGGCCACACGGGCAAAATACCAACACCGGCATTCGATGCGCTGGGTGTTCTCCGCGCCGTCTGCCGCCACTTTGGCAGTACCGCCGCTCACGATGCCGAGGAGGATCTCGTCGTGGAGCTCCGCGCCTGCGTGGCATCCACCCTCCCCACACTCAAGGAGGAGGAGCTGCTGCCCATCATCCAAGACGCCCTTCGCACCACCTCCACGACGTGGAAGACCTTTGTTCATGGCCCGGCGGAGCGTGCGCGGAGTGGCGCCAATTTTGCTCGGCACCCATCGAGCATGAATCCCCACCTCAGCCTGCCCTTTGATGGCAAAGCGGCACACTTCTCATCAGCCAATCAACGTATTATGCCATCGCCCTACGCCTTCTTCCTGAGCGCCGACTACGCCCCAAGCTATCGTGGGCGCCGGCTGCAGGAGCTCCTCCAAACTGCACAAGACGATGGCACGAGCCATGATGCCAGCGTACACCGACGTATTCAGTTGGATATTCAGAGCAACGTGTGGATGTTTGACCTACGTCATGTGGTGGAGAGTGAGGCCTTTGTGGCGGCCCTCACACGAGTGGCCCCCACCTCCTCCTCGTGGGCAACGTGGAGGGAGCGATTGTTGGCATGGGATGGCATTGCGGTCATTGGCAGTGAAGAGGTGAGCTTCATGTGGCGATGGATGGAGCGGATGTCTGTGCTCCCGCGCGATGCCATCCGTGCTCTCAAGCTGACGCAGTGGGAGCCACAAACGGGCCACATGATGCGCATGCTGCGGAAGCCCTCCGCACGGATGGAGTCGGAGTGTGCGGCCTACCTCCACGACGTACACCACACCGCCGTGGAGCACCGCGGGGCCTGCGTATACATGGCCGCCCTCCTCTTTGATGCAGAAGCGGAGAGTGGCCGTCGGCAGGCGTGGGGCATCGACGCCAACCGCGTCACGGCCTCGCACGAGCTCTTTCGCTCCGGCTTCCTCGCGAAGCTCTTTGAGATGGCGATGGCCAAGGGCGGCGATTTCACCAGCCTTGCCGTGTCGCAACACACCGCCAGCGGCAGCTTCCCCTCCACCAAGGCAAGCAGCGTGCGGCAGATTTTCGATTTGTGGAACCACACCGAGCACGTGCGTCTCTCCTTCCCGGGCGGCAACAGCGGCATTCCATTCTCGTCGGGCTATGACACGCTGTGGGCACGATTCGAGGCGGAGGAGTACGTCCACGTGAAGGCCCGCGGCCATGTGGAGGGGCAGACCCATGGGCACCAACTCCTCATTCCGCGCGACCACTCAGCGTAAGGGGGGGGAGAGAGGCTACGATGTTGGATGAACATGGAACCTCCTTCATCATGATGGCTGGTACTATCTCACCCATGTGCTGTGTGCTTCTTTCTTTCTTGTTGCTGTGTTTTTTTTTCTTCTGCGCATGTTTGTGCATGTGCGGCTTGGTCTTTTTAGCCTCGCCTCCCACTCCGCCTGATGTGTAGGCTACCTCGCTTCGCCACGCCGTGAGGATCATCATCATCACTTGCTTGTCTTGGTTATACCTCTACTGTGGTCCAAGTACGTTTCTTGGGATGACTCTAAATCGGCACACATGGCACAAACAACAACAACAGCAACAAATGAGTGCGAACCAACGACACTGCGCTGAAGTAAGTGCAAACAACAACAACAACTGTCTCTCCTTTTCATCCATCTCGCCTCCTTCACATACACACATTAAGTGCATCAACATCGAAGTGGTGGAGAGCCCACATACGTTGGGCCGCGCACATAACGCACGCCACAACCGAGGTTCATAGCCGAGGCATGACGCTGCCTCACGCCCTGACGGAGGTGATGGAGGAGCCACTGCGCCGCATGCTGAAGGAGCTCACATTGGAGCTCCAGCAACGCATGTCTGTTACAACCACCTCCACCACATCTCTCTCTGCCCGAGCCTCCTCCTCCAGTGTTGCGGCCTCTGGTGCGAAGAAACGGCCACGCGATGATGATGAATCCCACATATCGAAGGACGTGGCACTGATGCACTCGCCTCGTGTAGACCTCCTCGACGAGGATGATTGGAGCTCAATCCTTCACCCCATGTGCGAAGTAGGGCCCTACGTGAGCTCCGTCTTGGCCCCAACCGAGGCGCCGACCTCTCCACGTGCGGCGTACTCCCTCATGGATGCCTACGTGCGCTGCCGATGCGCGGAGCTACCCATGCGGCTCCAGACAGAGGGTCTTGCCATGTACCGTCACGAGCGCTCCTTGCGGCAATTCATGAAGGAGCTCGTGGCCCTTTCTGAGTTCGTGGTGCTCCTAGCAGCCCCCAGCACCTCCTCCTCCTCCATCCCAGAGGTCAGCTGCCGCGTGGTGATGGAGAAGGAGGTGCCCAACGAGAGCCACTCCTCCACATCGCAGCCGTCCTGCACCTGCATGGGCGCTGATGAGGTGGAGCGACGGTTTCAGCGGTGTTTGGACCGCATCCGGGAGCTAGAGAAGCTTATTCGGCATGAAAGCCGCTCCAAATTGCGATGCGCACAACGCATGTTTCTTCTGGGCCAGCTCCACGACCTCCTCCTCCAGCGATTGCGGCGAGAACGGGAGCGCCTGATGGGCAACACCTCCATCAAGAGTGAAGGGTAAAGATGTGCCCTCAACTGATTATCCAGCAGTTGTCTGACTGACGCTTTAACACCACCACGCGCACACACGCACTCACCAATCACATCTCCAAGGCTGCTGCTCTTGCCACTCCTGTTCCATGGCCCACTACGCACAGCCATGCTCATACTACAAGTATATTGAGTACGACATTCATACATGCTTGCATACACACTACGCTGCTCTTCTCTTTCATCAACTCTACCCCACAACAACAACTTGTCGTGAAGAGACATTGCTGCAGACTTGTTCATTTTTTCTCAAAAAGCAACAACAGCCCCTCATCCATTACACCACCACAACAACAACAACCTGTCGTGAAGAGACATTGCTGCAGACTTGTTCATTTCTTTCTCAAAACGCAAAAACATCTCCTCATCCACCACACCGCAACAACATCAACATCAACATGCAGGCATCCCCGCCGATGGTGATCCGTGTGGGAGGCCGAATCCTCCCCACCCTCCCGATCCATCGCGCGGGCCCACCACCTCCCCGCACCCCCTTTCCCGATGCCACACACAACCAGAACGCCGCCACACAAGGCGATATGCCACCGCAGGCCCACACACCCCCACAGGCAATGGCGGTGCCCCGTAATCATCACGATTTTCGATCCACGAACGGTGTGGCCCCACAACAGGCACAGGGAGAAGAAGGGCCCGTGCACTATGAAGAGCCAGTGATGACGAATAACCACCACTACCCACAGCAGCAGCAACAACCACACCAAATGCAGCAGAACATGCGTGGGCTGGGTAACATGGGCCGTGGTGGTTACGGCAGTGGACGGGGAGGAGGAGGAGGAGGAATGCGGCCAATGTATCGGGGTCACCCACAGCAGCAGCATATGCGGCAGCAGATGCGACGTGGCGGGCAGCAACCCAGGTGGTCCATGAATGGTCGTGGCGGAGGTGGAGGGCGGTATCCTGGGCGTACACGTAGGGAAGCCTACAACAACAACAACAACAACAACCGTGGCTATGACTACAATGGCTACGTCCAGCAGAACCCCACCCCCCAAGACATCTCGTTACAAACCCCCACACCCAACCACAGCCAACCTCCATCACCGCTGGTCTCCCCGATAGAAAGCAGTTATTGCCACGATCCGTACGCCTATCCAGTAAACGATGATGATGATGATGATGGGACCTACGCTCCCCAATACAAAGACGGATGGACGTTCATGCATAACGTGCCACAAACCCCCACGCCCAACCGCAGCCAACTTCCATCACCGCTGGTCTCCCCGATGGAAAGCAGGTATCGCCACGATCCGTACGCCTATCCAGCAAACGATGATGGGGCCTACGCTCCTCAATACCAAGACGGAGGGACGTTCATGCGCAACGGGCCACCTCAGTACGGATGGCATCAGTTGTGGCAGCAACTCCACTACACTGGACATATGATCATGATGCCGCCCCAACCATAGCAACACTTTTTGCCCAATAGAAATCCATTGATTCCTCCAAACACACATAGTGTGTATTGAGACCCCATCCAGAGGCCGCATGGCGGCAACATAAAACTATGTTGTTTTTTCTTTGATTTAGTGGTGCTATATGGAAACACTCCAGAGTGTTACTTCTTTAAAAGAGTAATTTTGGTTAGAAGTGTGTTCGTCTCCTGCCTTCTTCCTTCCTCCGGACTATGTGAGGTGCAGTTGTACCTGTGTACTTCCTTCTTTGTCTGTCCACACCTACATCTTGGCAGAGAGCTGCGTTCTACAGAGCTTCTCTCATGCCACTCTTTTGTTTGTTTGTGTGTGTGTGCGTGTGTGTATGGCCCGCCATTCACACACACAAGTCTGTGGATACATTGTTGGTTACAGAGGTGCAGCTGCGTCCACATGGGAAGGGAAGCTGCTCTTGGCTGGATGAGTCTGCTAAAAAGATGATTTCGGACTGCCTTTCACGTGCAGCCCAATCATTTCTGCTATTTTTGTTTGTTTAACCTTACGCATAGCTTAATCGATTCTCTGTTTTTTTTTACTTGATTTACAGAAGGTCTTGAAATGAAGATGTGTGAGGGAGGCACCTCATGTCATGTCCTACCAACACTGGAAGAGTACACATGCTTGCATACACACTACGCTGCTCTTCTCTTTCATCAATCTATCCACAACAACAACAACAACAACAACCTGTCGTGAAGAGATATTGCTGTGGGCTTGTTCATTTTTTCTCAAAAGGAAACAACAGCTCCCCATATTTCATATCCGGAGCGATGATGCCTCGTCGGCGTCCGTCGGGTGGGTTGGCGAGCCCAACCCAATCATCCACGTGGTGGCCACACCACCACCACCACATTCATCGCCACAACGTTCAAGCATCCCCGCCAACATCCTCTACCCTCATGCCGCAGGACTCTATGGAGGTCCCTTGCGCACAGGCCTGGTCCACTCCACTCCCCATGGAGGCCCCGCCCGTTGTTATCCGTGTGGGGGGCCAAATCCTCCCAACCCTCCCGATTCATCGCGCGTCGCCCAACACGCGGCCGACCTCCGCCCGAGCTGCGGTGCCAAACTCCTCCGCGAGCTCTCCATGCCTCCCGCCCCGCATGGACGTCAGCGCGCCACGGACGCCCTACCTCCTTGGCGAGGCTACACCACGTCCCGTGTCACCCTTGTCTGGCCTACAGGTGCGAGTGGGGGTGGCTGCCAGCGGCCAACTGCCAATGCGCTCACCATTCCTGCAGAGCAGCTCGACGTGGTCATCGGCCAACTTCAACAACTCGCGCACCGCCGCGGACTCCCCACTGCCACACAAGAGCCCCGCACCGCTGGACAGTGGGAGTGGGACGGAGTGCAGCCCACCACGTACCGCACAGAACCAGCCAACACCGCCCAACAACGTCATTCTGGGGAAGGCCACCCAACCGCTGATGTCTTACACACATCACCCCTATTCCAGTGGATGTCTCGTGACATCCCCACCACCACCACCCACTACCCCTCCCGATGCCACACACAACCAGAACGCCGCCACACAAGGCGATATGCCACCGCAGGCCCACACACCCCCACAGGCAATGGCGGTGCCACGTAATCATCACGATTTTCGATCCACGAACGGTGTGGCCCCACAACAGGCACAGGGAGAAGAAGGGCCCGTGCACTATGAAGAGCCAGTGATGACGAATAACCACCACTACCCACAGCAGCAGCAGCAGCAGCAACCACACCAAATGCAGCAGAACATGCGTGGGCTGGGTAACATGGGCCGTGGTGGTTACGGCAGTGGACGGGGAGGAGGAGGAGGAGGAGGAATGCGGCCAATGTATCGGGGTCACCCACAGCAGCAGCATATGCGGCAGCAGATGCGACGTGGCGGGCAGCAACCCGGGTGGTCCATGAATGGTCGTGGCGGAGGTGGAGGGCGGTATCCTGGGCGTACTTTTGGGGAGGCCTACAACAACAACAACAACCGTGGCTATGACTACGATGGCTACGGCCAGCAGGCCCCCATTTCCCAAGACTTCTCGTCACAAAACTCCACGCCCTACCACAACCAACCCCCACCACCGCCAATCTCCACGATGGCGGGCGGCTATGACCACGATGTGCGTGCCTATCCACCAAATGGTTATGATGGGACCTACGCTCCCCAAGACGGAGGGTCGTTCATGCACAACGGGCCACCTCAGTACGACACCAGTGGCGGCATGAACTACGGACATCATGATGGCTCACCCCAATCACAACAGCACATGCAGTCTTATGCCAGCTATGAGCAGCAGCAGCCAGCATCTTATGTAAATACAACCTACAACGATGCTTCAGGGGGGATGATGGATGGCACCAACCACAACAGAGGCGATGATGTACGTTATGGCGGCGTGGAGGCTCAACAAGGTAGCCAGTGGCCATCACGAGGACGTATGATGCACTCTGATCGCCGCCGCCAACCCCGTGGTCGGCGCTTTGACCCCAACTACAACAACAACCGTCAGCCATGGCAAGGGGAGCAGATCTCCTCATCGTACAACAACAACAACTTCAATAACTGCAATGAGGATCCGTTGGCCACCGCCACTGCGTCTGATCACCCAAGCTCATCGTCGCACCACAACACTTCGCAACCACTGCTGCCATCATCAGCCCCTGCTTCTCCAGACATGGCTGAACCCGTTGGCACTTGTTGATGGAAGAGTGAGAGAACCGTTAATTCGATGAGTTGTTCTCGGGGAAGTTGTTTTATTGATGATGAAGATGATGGATCACCACCTATTCTTCATGTATCCGGCCACAACGTCAAAAGCATCCGGTGCGCGTGTGTTTGTTGATCTACTTTTCTCTTGTAGTTTTTTTTGAATGTTACTTCGCTCGCAAAGTCCGCCTTCAGATGTTTAAGATGTCTTTTTTTTTTTGATGCTGTTGTTTTTTTTTCTGCTGAATTTTTTTTCGTTTGTTGTTTGTTTCTTCTCCTTTTTTTTGTTGTTGAGCTAACCCCCCTACGCTCTCTCACATGTGTGGTCCTGTGGGAGTCTCAGGGTGCAGAAGAGTGGTGTGATGTAGGCTAGTCGTTGTTCTTTTACGGTGGTGTTTGGGACGAAGTGGGAGCAGTGATGGGCCCTACAGTCAACTAATCTTTGGTCGCATGTTTTGCCTCAACAAAAATGAAATTGGTTGTACCTCTCGTATGTTTGGGTGTTTTTTTGTTGTTTTTGTTACCTCTTTTCTTCTTTTGCAAGTTGCGTTGTGTTTGATGCATCCTGAAATGACACGCTCTATTTTCGTTCCCCTTGTTGTTGCTATTGTTGCTATTGTTGGTGTTGTTACAGCATTGTGCGCAGCGTACTGCCCTCGAAGACGACAGGAGCACCATCCATACACAGACATACAGATACACCCCAACCCAACACAGTCACGCACACACACATATACCCTCGCACACACAAAAACAAACACAGGACCAATATACACCTGCATATTCATGTATACAGATGTTGTCACACACATCTATGTATACATGGCTGTATGTATGTTTATATATGTACAATAATCTTGAGATATATATACCAACAGGAAGAAGATGCCGTTCTTCTTCGTTTGTTTGATTCTTTGTTTGTTCATTTCCGATGACGTCCTTTAACCGCCTTGTTTGTTCTTCTTTGTTGTGTTGTGTTGTATTTATGTCTTGTTTCTTCTTCTTTCTCTTGTTTGCGTGTGTGTTGCCGTGCTGTTTAATATGTGCATCTCCCCCTCTTTTTCAACCCATTTTTCAGTGAAGATGAGATGCTTTTTCTTGTGTGGCTCAGAAACAACATCATTGTGTTGGAACATCGTTGTTATTTTGTTGCGTCAACTTCTTAACCGGTGGTGGAGAAGGGATAGCCTTGCATCTATTTGAGTGGTGTGGTGGTGGTAGATGGAAGCATGTTGGTGGTTGTCCTTCGTCATGCACGCGATCAGAGTACTTGACAGGGAGAAGGTTTGCCAAGTGTGTTTTAAAGCTTTCTTTTGTTGTGTCTTCTATCTTCGTTCTTTGTTGTTTTTTGTTGTTTTTGCCAGAATATCTGGTATATATATATATGGCAACACCCTCACCACGCAACTTGTGCTCTGTGCTCCACGCCACAGACCTCCAGGCCACTCTTCTTACTTCAACCAATCTTGTTTTGTTTTATGAATTCTCTTTTTTCGTTGCTATTTCTGTGTGTAGGTTGATATCTTCATTTCTTTTTTTTATCTTGATGTTTTCTATTTTTGCGACTGGGGCGCGACGAGCGGCGAAGAGAGATTGACGAGGACGATGACGATGTTGATGAGTTGGAACACTTCACTCAGATGTGCAAGAATGAAGTGATGGCAATACAACCATGGTTTCAGATGCAAACACCTTCACACAAACCCTCTCCCCTCCTTCTTTCTTCTTCTCAGACTTCATGTTTGGTGTACTCCATCATCTCTAGCCACTCACATTCATCATCCAAGTTGTGGTGTATCGTGCGGTGATGTGGACGAGGAGGAAGACCTTCTCCACCACCGACCTAGCCTATCTGAACCACGGAACGCCCGTTCATGCATGTACATGTACCACCTCCACAGCAACAACAACAACCAATGTTGCACATGCGTCATCGTGTGCAACATGTCTGGAGTACTGCCTCATCCCTTGCATGGATCAATGTGAGGCGAGGGAGGTCCTCCGCGTGGTGCTGCATCGATGGATGACCGACGCCGAGGAGGCTGACCTCGCGTCTGTGGCAAAAGACCCTGCCATATTGAAGGCCTTTTCACAGCTGGAGTACTTCTTTGTTGGCACGGAAGGTGGCGCAATGCTGATGCTGCCTCTCATTCCCCCACACTTCCTCCGTCTGCTGGAGCAGCGCCATCCGCACATGCAGAGATGCCGTGAGGAGGCTGAGTCAGAGGTGGCCCACAATCAGGGATCTCCGGTGTTGTTGCATCAACACGCCCCACATGGTCCAGTGATGGAGGTGGCGGTACATGAAAGTGTGGTGGCCTCCGTGGCTGCTGATGGATGTGTTGTGGTGAGCCTGTTCCACCCACACCTGCTGCCCCTTGTGGCGATTCATCATGCCCACCCACTGCGATGTGTGCGTCTGTGGGAGGGGGATGAGGCATTCGGCGCGGGTGCCCTTCATCGGTCAGCCTCAACCCGCCTGACGGATGAGCAACGGAGGTGGTCGGCAGAGGCGTTGCAGGAGGAGGAGGCGGCCATTTATCTCATCACGGGGGATCAGTGCGCTGTGGTGCGTCTGTGGCGGGTGGATGTCATTCGGCGGGAGCACACGTTGCAGCATATCTTCGTCATGGTGCCCCACCTCCAGCATCAACACTCCTCCCTCGATGTGCTACACCGCGAGGACGCCACCCCACATGTGGCTCGACGTGAGGCCAACATGGCCATTCACTGCCTCGCCATCAGCGGCAACGCCCACCTCGTCTGTGGCGTGGACGAGGGCGTTTACGTCTTCAGTCTTAATCGGCTGGCGTGGAAGGTGAAGACGGCCACAACACGTGATGATGAAGTGTGTTGCGGCCATCCACTTGGTTGGGATGAGGCGCGACATGCCCCCATGACGGCGTGTTTTGCAGCGGCCACCACGACGAGTGAGGATGAGGAGTATGAAGCAGGGCTGCGATGTCTGCGTTTACGGGCGTTGCGTTTGGTGAATCGCCATGTGTGGGTGCGCGACACAGCCTTTGTGTTGCCCATGCTTGAGCAGAGGCAGCACGAGGCTGGCAGATCATCATCCTCCGTCGGGTCGCCACGACCACCTTCCACGTGGAAGCCAAAGTACGCCCGCACCATCACCAGCGGTCAGGCAATTGGTGTGGTGTGCAATGAAGTGCGTCTGCCCCCATCCAGCAGGACGTCCATGGAGGTGCTGTTACACACCGTGGTGGATGTTGGCTTCGAGGATGGCGAGCTTCACAACGATGTACGTCTGCCGTTGGCTTGCGTAGAGCCCGTTGTATACCCGCTGCAGCATCTGCCCACCCCAGGCTCAGCGTGTGTGGCGTTGGCGGTCCTTGAAGCGGGCCGACGTGTCGTGGGCGCCGGCTCCGACGGACGTCTGCAGCTGTTTGAGTGGCCCGCAGATGGTGCTGAGGAGATGCATCCCTTGTTGGTGGTGGGGGGTGAGCCGGCCGCCCACCGCGGTCTTGGACGTCAGTTGTGTGTGCTCCACGCCCCCGATATCTTCCTGACGTGCGACATCAACGATGGCATCGTGAAGGAGTGGCACCTCCACCACGACACACCAGAAGTGGTGTTGCGATGTGCGCGCCAGTTTGCCCTGAAACCCACGGCACCGTCCTCCTCATTGGGGGTGGATGTGTTGTTGCCGCCACACAAGGACAGTGTAGAGGTGGCCTCTGGCGTCAGCTGCATGACCGCCTATGCCCCAGCCGCAGCCCTCTTTCTTGTTGCAGCGTGCGAAACCACCATTCAGAGCTACTCCTTGGCCATGTTGATGGGCTGTGAGCTTCCCCCGGACTACATCTTCAACGGCCACAAAACTGTTCGTCTGCCCGCTTCCTTGATGGCAGCGGTGGAGGCGGAGCAGGTGTGAGCCCAACACCAATGAGGCTATTTCCCTACAGATTTAGCCGACCCAACGGCGTACCATCACCACATTGCTTATTGTTGCTGCTTCATGCACATCAAGCCACTACCTCGAACCCATCTCTCTCTCTCTATCTTACACATACACACGCACACATGACTAGGTTGAGTCTGAACACCCACCAACAGAAACAACTGCTAATCCAACTCTTTTTATTCTTTTTTCTTGGTGTTGCTGTGGGGCAACACACACTGGTCGGCCGACATAATCTCTGCTGGCTGAAGAAGACGCCATACCTCTCGATCCTGTGCGCGCCAACTTCCACACACACACACACGTGCTCATCTCTTCAGTCGTGCAGCCCTGTTCATACAGATCATCACGGCACACGCCCTTTCTCACACAACGACACAAGGGCCACACACACACACACACAGAGAGAGAGAGAGCTACTTTCCAACCACGTTAGGCTAAGTCCTCTCCTCCCTTTGTCTTCTGGTTGTTTGGCAGCACCGAGCTATCCTCACAACCAAACACACAACACACATCATGTCCAAAGTACCCCACGGCTCGCTGTGGTCCAATCGCACCGCGGATGGCAGGTTCTTTAAAAACATTGGCCGCGAACGTCCACTTAACCCCAACGCATCGGCCCTCAAGTGGATGATCCAGCGCATCGGGAAGGATTTCACCCCCGAAGGCGGTTACAAGAATTTTGGCGAGAGGTACTTCCATCCATGCAACATGGGCGAGGTGCTGCAGCAGATCCGTGCTGAGGAAAAGCCAGTTGGAGACTGTGTCTTTTGGATTGGTCATGCCTCCGCCCTCCTCTGCCTGGAGCGTGGCCTCAACATCCTCTTTGACCCCATCTTTTCAAAGCGGGCGTCTCCCTTCAGCTTCGCGGGACCCAAGCGTCGCTACCCGCCCGCCACACAGATTGATGAGCTTCCCCCCATCCACGTCATCACACTCTCACACAACCACTACGACCACTTGGATTCAGCAAGCTGCAAGGCGCTGTACCGGCGCTTTCCTGATGTACATTTTGTGGTGCCAGTGGATCTTGATAAGCATCTGCTGAAGTGGGGCATCCCAGAGAGCTCCATCACGGTCCTGGACTACTGGGAGGAGTGTGTCATTGACGGCGTCGTCATCTCCTGCACTGCGGCCTACCACTGGGGCCTGCGCACTGGCTTTGACCGCAACGAGACGCTGTGGTGTGGCTGGGCCATTGGATGGCCCCGCAACAACAAGGAGGAGGATGCGGAAAGTTCCTCCTTCACACACGACGACACCGCCACGGGTAACATGAACATGAGTGGTGGAGACCTGACACAAACCCCACTCATGTTGAGCACACCAGGGAGCACTCCAGTGAGTGGGGTAGCTCTCTCCGCCACAGAGGAGAATTCTGAGTTCATCAAGTATGCCACCGAGTCCAACGTTGACTGGTCCAAGCTGAAGTCGTACTACTTCACGGGCGACACCGCCTTCAGCGCAGACGTCTTCCGAGCCATCCACCGCCGCTACCACCACTTTGACATGGCAGCCCTTCCCATTGGTGCCTACAAGCCACGAGAGGTGATGGAAAACGCTCATGTGTCGCCCGTGGACTCGGTGGAGATCTTCAAGATGTTGCACGTGAAGCGTGCATTTGGGGTTCACTTTGGTACGTTTGAGCTTGCTGATGATCGTGTGGATGAGCCCATTGGACTACTGCAGGAGTCTCTGGCTGCTGGGGGTGTCGCGGAGAAGGACTTCATCACGATTCCCATGGGTGAGTACATTGAGTTCTAAATACATAGATTCGGTTGCTGGTTTTTTTTTGCTTGTTTGTTTGCTCTCGCTGTTATGTCTCTCCACTTCATACTTGGAACACGTAAGTAGAGCTCTGCTCAGTTGCCCCGCCCACTATCCCCCCTTCATGCAGAAGCCCATCCAACACATGACTTCCATGTGAGTTTCAATCACATCAACCTGTCCTCCATTAGGCGTATGCAAACGCTACCATGACTCTGACTCATATGCTGTTGTACTGTACTGACTCTCCCTCCCCTACTATTGTTCTTCCTCCCATAGTGGTTAAGTGGCAGCTTATCTTTTCCATCTTAAGTCTCTTTCCATAGTCCGCCACCCCACCCCACCCATTATCCAAACCTGCTTTAAGAACGTGATCTCGTCATCATCAACATCGCCACTATATCTTCCGCCCCCACACGCACACGCTCTTATTTCTTTGGAAGTAAAAAGACAACCACGGCAAGCAGCTTTTTTTTGACCTCTCACTGATTTCGTTGGTTCTTATTTTCTTTGTGGCAGGAACGCTTCTCCACGATCGGCCGCGCACCCAATCCTCCCATACAGTTGTTGTGATCGTCGTCGTCGTTTCGCTTTTTTTTCTGTTTCTGGAAGAACGGTGTTTGGCTGCAGCACACATATTATAGTGTTGTTTGGTAGGACTATCCGTCCGTGTGGACTTGCGAGCATCTGCAGCAGACCACACATACACGCCCGCACAAACACACCCTAAACACTTCTTGAGGGCCAACAGTTTGTTACCTTCGCTTCTTTTTTTTCATCCATCAGCGCTAAGCTCTGTTTTCTGTTTTGCTACTGCCTGTTTCCTGTTTCAGACTCACTTCCTCACGGATTGACTAAGTGAGGATGCCGACGTGCTGCAGCGAGACGATGTCCAAGATTCAGCCCGGGTCCTTCTGGTCCAATCGCACCGCGGATGGCAAGGATTTCAAGAACATTGGCCACGAACTCCCACGACAGGGCAATGCAGCATTCCTCAAGTGGCAGCTCCAGCGCATCGGGCTGGACAAAACCCCGGAAGGGGGGTATGAAGGCTTTGGCGAGAGGTACTTCCATCCATGCAACATGGGCGAGGTGCTGCAGCAGATCCGTGCTGAGGAAAAGCCAGTTGGAGACTGTGTCTTTTGGATTGGTCATGCCTCCGCCCTCCTCTGCCTGGAGCGTGGCCTCAACATCCTCTTTGACCCCATCTTTTCAAAGCGGGCGTCTCCCTTCAGCTTCGCGGGACCCAAGCGTCGCTACCCGCCCGCCACACAGATTGATGAGCTTCCCCCCATCCACGTCATCACACTCTCACACAACCACTACGACCACTTGGATTCAGCAAGCTGCAAGGCGCTGTACCGGCGCTTTCCTGATGTACATTTTGTGGTGCCAGTGGATCTTGATAAGCATCTGCTGAAGTGGGGCATCCCAGAGAGCTCCATCACGGTCCTGGACTACTGGGAGGAGTGTGTCATTGACGGCGTCGTCATCTCCTGCACTGCGGCCTACCACTGGGGCCTGCGCACTGGCTTTGACCGCAACGAGACGCTGTGGTGTGGCTGGGCCATTGGATGGCCCCGCAACAACAAGGAGGAGGATGCGGAAAGTTCCTCCTTCACACACGACGACACCGCCACGGGTAACATGAACATGAGTGGTGGAGACCTGACACAAACCCCACTCATGTTGAGCACACCAGGGAGCACTCCAGTGAGTGGGGTAGCTCTCTCCGCCACAGAGGAGAATTCTGAGTTCATCAAGTATGCCACCGAGTCCAACGTTGACTGGTCCAAGCTGAAGTCGTACTACTTCACGGGCGACACCGCCTTCAGCGCAGACGTCTTCCGAGCCATCCACCACCGCTACCACCACTTTGACATGGCAGCCCTTCCCATTGGTGCCTACAAGCCACGACAGTTTTTGGAAACAATGCATGTCGCGCCAATTGATTCTGTTCGTATCTTCAAGATGTTGCACGTGAAGCGTGCATTTGGGGTTCACTTTGGTACGTTTGAGCTTGCTGATGATCCTGTAGATGAACCATTGGGTCTGCTTCAAGAAGCTCTCCTCGAGGAAGGGGTATCCGAGAAGGACTTCATCACGATCCCAATGGGTGAGTATATTGAGTTTTAATGGTCTTGGTGCGCTCACGACCCACCCGCTGCCACAACTCCATTGTTCATCAGCGAACCAATCCACTCACCAACATGACATATCTATGCTTTTTGTTTCTTTTGAGCCACCACTTAAACATCCGTACCTTCCATCCATACTTGTGTTTCTGCTCCAATCCCGCTTCCCTCCAAAACAAAAACCAAACTCACACATTCACCTCCGCACACCTTGACTGTCTTCATGATCCCGCAACCCCAAACACAAAATTAACATCCCTCATCCCGCCTTTCCCCATCCCCCGAAATAGAGCACCTTCACAAAGCCAAAATAGCCACCCATTCCGACTTCAGTCCACAATACGCCCACCATCCCCACCCGCCAATCGCCGTATGTCCGGCCCTTCCCTCGTGCCGCCGCAAGGGGGTCTGTCACGCTTTAACGCGCCACGGGAGGAGACCCCGCGCAAGTTGGACGCGGGTTTCCCCACCGCACCGACACACGGCCCCCCCC